>JASEVX010000008.1:3315616-3440445 GCA_031761405.1 Serripes groenlandicus | reverse complement strand
AGAGTTATCAACTGAGGGGCATATTTGGAACATCAGCCGGTGGTGTCAAGTGAAAATGTATCATAACTTGCATTGTTTTGTCAACGAAGTGAATGATAATTGAAGCCTTTCATTTGTTTATGATCAATCTCCATGCCAAACTAATTATTGATCATAAACAGTAATGAAAATGAGTAATCTTGGCCAATCATTAGTCTTAGTATGTATACAGTGCTTTCATTAAGGAATAATTATAAAGATTTGTGAATTCAACATACACTTTTCAAGATGTTTGTCAGAATATTTGAATTTTATTATTTTTCAATAAAACCAACACAACAGACAATTTCCTCTATTAAAGTCAACAGTGGACACCTTTGCAGCAATCTACTTTTAAAACAATGAGATACATGTAAGGGTTAAATCGCTGAAGACATGAGTTTTCTCTTTTTCTCAAAATGATATTAGCTTGGCATCCTAATTATATCATACTTTAACAAATGTTGAAATGTAGTCCAATGTTTATAAATTAGACCACCTTCGAAATATAATATCAACTAAACAGTAAATTCTCATTGAAATTGTTGTATAATTTAAACTTAATTTCGAACATAAACTGAGCCCTACAACATGTTAATTTATTTTGATTCTTTCCTTCCTTTTTTATAATGAAAATAACAAACTACTCATGTTTTAAAATTATATTATGATGAGCGCCCTTGTGTCAATGATGCATAACAATATGCAGATCGGAAGCAATATGCCTTTAAGGAATTAAATGACACATTTAAAATGTTGTCAAAGACGAAATACTTTTGTACGAAAGACCCGATTCTTTCTTATTTGCAGAGGTGTCGTTCTTGAAACTCTCTTTATAGGCATATAGAGTGTTCGTTCAAAGTATTTTTTCTATTAAAACCAGTTTTATCTCGGTTTGTTCTTTTCTTCATTTGTTTCGAACCAAATAAACATATTAAATCACCTATGATTTACTATTTGTAAGTGAGTGTAAAGAGCGGCTCTCTGAAAAGGAGATTGATATACGCAGTTGGTATTCGCGAGTCACGCGATCAACAGTTTTAGCTTAAAAACAGTTCATATTTTAGATACACATGGATAAACATTATAAAATGCCTTCTCCACAAATCAAGACATCTCTTTGAACATGAAAATAACATTCAGTAAGTTAAAATTGCCATTAAAAGACGTCATTTTCATTTCGATATTTACACATAACGAACAGTCTGCTTAAGCAGGTGCGCGTATGTAAACACATTAGACTGTGCGACGTAAAGGTTTGTAGTTATCGCTTTTTGATTACATGTAGTATATAGTGTAAAATAAAGTATACCAGTCTAGCTAATAGGGACTGTTTTGTCTTCGTAAATAAAACAAAAAAACATAAATGCGAGTCAAAATAAAGAAACTAAAAATACCTAAAACATCGGAATATTTATTTCATTTTAGATGTGTTATTACTTAGTGGTTTTAAACAAACACAATTGTAATATGTTCGAGACATCTAAATGTGTTTCTTTCTAATAATAATCCCCCCTCCCATGTCATTTTCGAAAACCTATTAACAATAGAAGTCGCGGGCTTCTGCCCGGCCACAAATAAATAGCCCCTCTATACGGTCCAAATAGTGTAATAATCTGTTTATATATAATACAATAGGGAGTATATGTATAGTCGCACGGTATTCCCCGAATTTTTTCATACGATAAGGTGGCACAACACAGTTGAAAGCTGATTTTCTGTTTCCTTGGAAACCCCAACTTTTATCCTCTCAATATTTCTCAAGATATCCATACTGGTTCGATAAAAAGGGTTTGTCTGTATCTAGGAGTGCCAGAATTATAAGAAACTGACTGGAAGTCACACTCTCAGTCCATATTATGGAAAGAAGAGGCCACACAAGTGGTCTGAAACAGGGTGAAACATGTAGGACAGAAAGATCAATTTGACCCTTTAATCCAAAAATCACCCAACAAAAACGCAGGAGATAAGTGTAAAATTGAAAGGCTGCTAAGACTCTCAAAACGATAGACAATCTGTGGATGCAGTCAGAAATACCACGTTTCAGGCTCCTTTTCAAGCAATTTTGGACGCGAAAGCTGGTATTCAAATTTACCTCTAAATTCGCGCCTAGTTCTGCAACCAGTGTTGTCAAACCGGAAGGAGAAGTGAGTTCAACTGAAAAATTAAATCCCATGCTTAGAGCTTAATTTTCACATTTATAAACATCAAAATCAACCATTTACCCAAAAATGTACCCAAAACTTACTATTTGTTATTATTTCTTTTTTTGACCCTGGCCAAAATCCGAATATCCCGAAAGCATGTGTTATGTGTCACCTAACATTACGGTCGTTATTATTATAGCATATGGACATAACAATACTATTTTTAACTAGGTATTGCATGTTTTAATTCTTAATTCTATTTAAACAAAGACTCGGACGCCTGTGATATAACTGAACATATGTTGAAAGCAGTCACCCATCCAGGAACTTATCGCGATGTGGTGGGATAAAAACCGCTACAACAATCACGATCGGTGATCACAATGTAACTCACAATTACATACAAATATGTCCATGCTCAAATCTAAAACACTTGCCTTTACGGACAGTAACCTTTTAGACTAGCCAGCGTATTCGCGCAGTTTAATCTAGATCCAGACTTTGCTGACACTAATAACAATGATATGTTATAAGCTTTTGATAAGTAGTTCAGGATCAAACGGAACAGATACATACACTGATCAGATCTTACGCTATTCAGCAGTGCAAACTTGATTGTGTTTTCATGGAAATGTTCATACTATGTTTACGGAATTAAGCGTTTATCGCAAAAAAAAACATGATTCATGATAATCAATTTTTCCTGACTTTTCATCCCGTCAGATTTCTATGCGACTACAACTAGATATTTTAAATGAAAGTGTATTAACTTGAAAAGATACTTCATTTACACTCCTGGAAAAAAGATAGCATATTACAAGATCAGCTTCGAATAAGACATTCTCAACACTGACAGGTGGTATACAACGATAACATGTTAACCCTTTCCCTGACACCTCTGCAGCAGACGGTTTTATTGAAAACATGGCGACAATAGAATAAATTGCTCAAAACCAATTTCTCCTTTTTCCACAATGTTTTCCACTTTTAGTCATTGGTAATCCATTCAATTATAGAGATTTTATATTTGTTTACAAAATATGTTGAAAGTCGTCTGCTGCAGATTTCATGTCTGTGGGAAAGCGTTAAAGGATCAGGTTTCCAAACGACATATTGAACACCAAGTGACCATTATATTAATATGTATCCATTCGAAAGGCAATCGATCAGATTCAAATTAATTACTTGGGGCAAATCCTACTAAGCTGCTTTGCAAGTTAAAATTATCTGGAAATATCCTTTGTAATTAATGACTGTAATTAGTGGTACGTAAACAGACAGGTAAGCAGTGAAGTATAATTGAGCTTTAATGCGGATGCCAGGTGTGATCATTGTACAGCAAATTATTAACACAAAGGATGACTTTATAATATAAGCGAAGTTCTGCAAACATCTTTTTTTTTTCGATTACAATATTTTATTACCAATAAAACAATGACATGTATACATATTGAGAACTATAAAACCACAATGTATCGATCGCATACTAATAGGGAAAGCCTACACGGTGCAAAGTATGTTGATGTCATTCTATCAGACTATTGACACAAGTGTTTATGGTCTTGCTTGATTAGTAAAGACACATTAGAAACAGATGTCGACAAAATAATGAACACAAGAGAAGGAAAGCACGGCGACCTTTGTTTTTTCGCTTTACATGGGTTTCCCATGTTGTTTGCATGTGTTAACCGAGATAATGCAGACAAATCCATTGTCAACCATATGTAATCCAATTCATGTTTATGTCAATTAATTAAAATATACTATATGTATTAATTTTGTTCCAACAAAATGTCATATGTTATATGCAAAATAAAAAAATGAATTGAATTGATCAAATTCAGTCAGTGCATCCGCTTATTAGTCATAGAAAGTTTTCGAAAAACTTGTTTATATCATAAATGACGTCGCCAGCGTGAAATAACGTCATTCTACGTTATATAACTAGTATAATAACAATGCTACGTTATATAACTAGTGTAATAACAATGCTACGTTATATAACTAGTGTAATAACAATGCTACGTTATATAACTAGTGTAATCACAATCATACGTACCGTCATAATGAAAAGCATTGAAAATGACCTCGCTATATAGCGACGTTATATATAGTTATGTATTGTATTGCTACTAATCGTCGAATGGGAATTTATGATATAAATAGAACAGAACAAAATTTCATAAAACTCGTTTATTAAAATTGCTAAAAACTCGCCAAGGCTCGTTTCTATCAATTTTAGAAAACTCGTTTAATAAAATGTCGTATTGAATGACCACTCATGTGATATCCTCTATGTAAACCATTTGGAACCTAAAGCATGAAGACGCAAATTCCACACGATAAATAAAAACACTAATGGTTGTGTTCGTGGAGCATACGAAGAACTACATTGTATTCAAGTCCCGTACACGCCTCAAAGGCGACCAACAGAGCTTCACATGTAGCCATTTTAGATAAGCGAGAAAACTGTGTATGTAACACGTTCCTTCTGTGTACATTTTCCAGAGACAACTATTGAGGCGTCATAAAAGAAAGTTGAATTTATACCACCTCTGTGGTGTAGTGGTAGAGCGTCGGCCTCGGGTGCGGGAGGTCGTTGGTCCTGGCCGGGTCATTCCAACTATTAAAAAATGGGAGCAATGGCTACACTCATTGGCGCTCAGTGTTGCGGGGTTATAATTACGGCTGGTGTCAGGATATATGGACAAGTATTTACGGACAATTACCAAGGAAATGGCTTGATGCAACAGCAAAATTGTTAAAAGCGGCCTAAAACGCCAAACAATCCTTCTCTAACAGTGGATTTTCTTTACTTTTTATTGAAACCAATTTTGGAATCCGCTGTGGTCGAGTGGTTAGCGTCGGGGATTTCGAAACCGGGTGTCACGGGTTCGATCCCCTGTCAAGGCACTACGGTTATGGAGGAGTACCCTTGGGCAAGTACATTTTCTAGCATAGTACTGGTTTATTTACCCAGGGATCATGAATAAGTGAACTTTCGTCGTGATATAACTGAACTAATGTTGAAAGCGGCGTAAAACCCAAATAAATGAAACCAATTTTGACACGTCAGTAAACCTTCCTTTTTTCAAACACATTTTATCTGTAAAGATTTGTAAAGCAAAATCTGGACATATGAAAAAGAAAATTGTTTGCGTTTGGGTCTAGCTATTATTGTGTTAAAGAAAACTGGTATGTATAGCGTGAATCAACGTTGTATGCTAGTAATTTAGTACAATTTTAATAAAACAGCTGACCAATCTCATTACTAAATTAGACCAAAATACCGAACACATTTGGTAAGCGTCAATTTGATTTGCTGACGCAAATATTAATCTGAGACGACCTATATAAGGCAGTCATCAGATTCATATACGAGTTGTCGAGGAGATTGGCACCCTGCTATCTGCATGTAATTAGTACGTGTGACATTAGTCTTATACACGGCATATTAAAGTTTACTAGTCAATGTCTTCAGCAGGTTAATACAGTTCAGCCGTTTCACGAACAAAAACAAAACATTATGGAATATGCGTAATGTATCGACCTAGATCAGCTTGCGTAGGCTAACCCGGGCCGATACATTCCGTCTCAGGGGGAAAACGTAAAATCTAAAGGAGGCGAACAATTGTCGAAACTTTATGCAGTGTCCACAATGTTGGTTACCTCGTGGAACGGCCCATTTAAATCATTGGAAGCAATGCGTACATGTAATAAATGACTTCATTATAGACCTGCACATTACTTACTTACAGACGTCAAGTAACGTTACGTCAACAACAAATTGCAGCCTATAGCAATATGTTTGCACCAAGTACAACGGGCGCCGCCATTATTGCCGTATTCCTTAACAGATGGTGCGATGGTAGGGGGCTGTAACTCTATATTCCTTTTCAGACACCTACTTTGAAATACGTTGATGTTCTCTCTATTGCCTCAAGGTAACTAATATATATATATTGTGCGATACATACCCTATTCCCAATGTGTCCTTGTATACGTTTCTTTTTCAAAACATAGCCCCAATGCTAGTTCTTTAGATGGAATACCGAGAAACTTCACGTCATTCTATCAAATATCGGTCACTATTTCCTTTTACGAACCATCCATTCGTCCGTTATTACATTCCTATCCAAGTAATAAACAGGTTACATGTCGGATACGACCAACATTTAATTCAATCAATTAAATGACGTGAGTGAACAAAGTCCATCTTTGTTACAAAACACCAAATAAATTCCTTCTTTGTTTCCATGTAAATCGACCTGTTCCAGTACTCAATTGTCACACTGTCGAAGCGTTTCTCATGTAGAACAATGTTCATCATTGACAAGAATTACCTCTTAGCTGTAAAACAGTGCTTAAGCTACAGTCACACCGAAGCCGGACGCTACACGGAGCATCTCGGATTAACACGGATCAACATGGAGCAAACACGGAGCCAACACGGGTCTGACCCCGGCAACATCATGGCAGGGCCACGGACCGTCCCTGACCAGCCCGGATTGTCCAAAACACAACACGGACCGCCCGGACGCACCAAGACATGCCGGATCGCCCATGATCGCCCAGGATCAACACGGTGACACTGCGAACGTTCCCGGAGCCAACATGCGCGATACACGGACCGTCCAGCTCTACCCCGGATTGGAAGATCCTCCCGCGGTGGTGTCCCGGCCAATGACGGACCATCCAGGATCATCCCGGACTGTCCCGGACTATCCCGAATAAGCCCTAACCCAACGCGGATTCAACACGGATCTGACTCCGGATCGGCCAAATTACAGTCCGGCACGCTGCGGGACAGTCCAGGAGGTCGAAGGGACTGGGGCTTTAGCATCCTCTACTTTCATTTTCAAAAAAAGGTCAAAATACTAAAAGTGATGAAATCAATCATTTGCAGTACATCCTATACACATTTACAATGTTTTTAAACTCTTTGTCATATATTCAATGCATTCTGGTGATGGTATACACTCATTTCTACGCAAACAATATTTTTAGGGACTATTTGGTGTAGATCAGCTTAGCAGCGGATGTATTTGGCATAATTTGACCTCTAAAGTAATACATACTTTCGTCAAAAGAACGAGTGCGTTTCAGTCTAGCCGCGGAAATAAGTCCAAAATGTATTTTCACAAAAGAACAATATGTCCGGCATCTGACGAAATTGTGAGCATTTGAGCAGTGAACATTTCAACTTGTAAAGTGTGGCCGCGTATCCATTTACTAAAATTGAGAGAACATGAAACAGCATCATTTTAACGGGTGGTATTGTGTATCGGTTGTTAAAACTAGTTGGAACACTGCCAAAATTGTGTAAGGTTGCGAAGAAGTGCGGAGTGTTATTCTAATAATTAGCTTAATTGAATAATCAAACGGACCTATGAGCAATACTGTATGATTATTAAAGAAAATGTGTTTCATTCCAAAGCTTCACATCTTTGATCCGATAGAGCTGTTGGAAACTGATAAATGGTGTACTCATAAACATATACATTAGCATGTGTAATTTGTCGAGACTTACATATGTAATCTGTGATCATCTCGCTGAGTCTGTAGTGAATTAAAAGGCAAGAATTTATCGACGAACTGCAATTTGAGAATGATTGATTAGCTCCACGGTTGCAATTATCTTACTTCATGAAAGAAGTTATTTACGTATTGTTTGCACTAAGGTCATCCAACTTTAAAAGTGCGATTACAGTTTAACCTCAATTCGTTTAATTTAATTTGCAAATAACAGAATGGCTTCATCTTCGTCTATATTAGTTTGATTATATATCATAAATTGACTGCAGACTGTAGATTGCTCTCTTTTAATATTACGTATGGGATGGTAATATATATTGGATTTCCTATCTAAGAACGACGATCTCAGTATTGAAATGTTCCAAGTATCCGAGAGGGATATGTCTGTGATTCGAATACAACATTGAACTTCTTTTCTTTCTCCATACGTTAAAAAGTCGTTCTATTTATGTTTGTCAGCGATTCCACCCAATCACTGCTCATGCGTCTCATGTCACATGGTATTTTCTGAGGCATCTGGTGATTCTAATATTTGTTCTGATATGTAGTGTAGATCACTGACTGGAAAATGATCTAGGTTGTTTTAGGACTAATACTTAGACGCATCCGATAATTGATAAGATGTTATTCTTGCACCTGACTGAAGTATTGACATTTATGCGGTTTTACATAATGTTATACAGGGGAAGACATTGATGCAGGGGTAGGGCGTCGGCCTCTCGTACCAAAGGTCCCAAGTTTGACGTCCGTGATGAGCGAGTTCTGAATTTGGGAATTTACCAAACAAACGGCGCGAGAACTGATTATGTATCCAGGAAGCAGATATCGAGCGTGATTAACATATGATTAAAGCTTGTTTCACAATTGATGTAAAACAATTAAGTTTAAACCTGATCGAATTGTCTCATACGTGTTCATTCGTATTTGAAGAAAAAGTTCATAAGAATATAACACAGTTGCCATCCATATGTAGCCATATTTGATACATTTTACTAATATCTCTGAAATGATAACATTAAGCTGGTAACTGCGCCGATACGAAACGAAAAAGAAGTGATTTTAAACAAACTGAATTCAGGTCATAAATAACACCACTTCTCCTTAGATGTTATTTATTGTACGTTTATCCATTTCAATGGAAATCGCCCATTATGATAACTGATCATAATCGAACGTACGGATATGATCATTCACATTTTCTAATAAATTTATACAATTTGCAGCGCCACTGGAGTATACACGTATTTGCGTGAGTGTAACTCTTTAGCTAGGAGCTTGATCAGAACTCCATATTTATATCATTGAACATAACATGATACAGTATAAACAGGGGTTCCCCATTTACAAAAGGCATCGAGTATTTTAGAGAGAACCGTTGATCATGGGTTGTTATGCTACCTTCCAGAGTTAGATTAAAGACGGAGAAGTCATCTCCTAAGAAAGCAAATGTGTCTGATATTTGTTCAATAGTACAATCAATGAAAACTATTTGACGAAATTAAGGTATAAAAATGGAGCTTATTATCGTGTTCTCAATTCAACATGTATATTCTATCCCCAAGGTTTCATAACATGAATAATACCAAAAATAGTTTTCATTCGTAATATTTGGAATCAACCAGAATTAACTAAAGCCGTGACAATATAATACATTTCCAACCTTTTTTAGCCGAAATATCTCTCCAATGTAAATGTCTTACATTGCCTTTCGTTGGACATTTTAACTATGCCAAACAATGTCTGAAGTAATACTGTCGACCTCCTTATAGACCTAGTTTATTCAGGTTATTTGATGCGTTTTCGACGCGGACATTATCTAAAAACGTGTAAGGTTAAACTGTACCAGGATTTTCGTTCATAATACTACTTTCGTATCTCCGTAAACATCAAACATTTTGTGTTTTATGTATTAATAATTTTTAATATAAATACATGTACGTTAACAAATACGAAGCAAAACAATACAATTCGCCACACTGGCCTAACGGGCATATAAGTCACCTGAAAATAAATCCTAACGACGCAATGAATATATACATATAAATATCATAGAAAAATAAATAAATAATTGAGTCGTGGTCTATGACGGCTGGTTATATAAGGTATTCCGGCGTACACTATAAAGTAAGCTTATTTATTAAGTCCTAAGCTGGGGTTTTGTTTCAACAAATAGTACGCGGTCGTTTACCTGGTAAAGTAACATATACAGCATTAAGCGTTATATTGAATCGCCTGAAATATGTTTAACTTGTATAATAAATGATTTTATATAATTTGTAAACAGTCAATTAGAGGCGAAACTCACTGATCAAGTATCGTTACTAAAAACACAGCCTTTCATAATACCATATTTGCTTTTAACATGTTATGGTCTTTACATCTAATTTCATACCGGTGAATTTTCTCAAGCTATAAGACAACGTTTAACCGATCAAAAACAGCCTTTTCGAACTCAACAAAGAACGCCTGAATTGCTCAAGTATTTACGAACTATCAATGCTTAGACGATAACCTGATTAAGTGTAACATATCCATATGTTACTAGCCAGCCTGTTCCTCTTCGACAATGTGACCTTCTTCAATCCATTCAGTTAAGCGTCTAGTTAGACTTGACATGCATACTTTACTTGAAATTGGTAAAATAGTGATAATATTGTAGTTCGAAAAAGAAGTTTAGCTTACACTAGTACGACTTAACTAAAGGTGTATGTCGGTCGCCTACATATTTAAAACGGTCGCTGCTAAGTTCGATTTGTCCCGCCGACTAAGCATAGTAAAGTATACGTATGGCGTTTAAAACAGCATGTTATGATATAGTACTTTCCAGTGTTTAATCAATCGATGCTTGTACCAGGGACGTATATAAGAGGGATAATTGAGTAATTGTATACTAAAATAATATCCGTCTCCAACATTTGTAGCAAGTCAAACTAAAAAACTATTTAAGATATGAAAATAACAAAGATATGTTCTTGAAGTCTAAACATTCTCCTATTGCAGTAGATAAAATATTTTGATAAACTACACATTTTGATAATATGCTATCCTTATAAATGATGTCAGTCTATCAATTTGTGGAACATAATTAATATAATTCAGAAATCACAATATTGATAATATGTTATCCTTATGAATAATGTCAGTCTATCAATGTGTAACATAATTAATATAATTCAGAAATCACAATATTTGTGTGATTTACACCAGTCATTATTCAAAATACAAAGACATTCCAGTTACTCATTGTATCTCTAACTTTAGTTGAAATGTTAAGCTTTCAGAATATGTATGTTTTGTGTATGTGCCAAATGTGACTTCAAAGTTTTATTTGCTACAAAATGTGAAAAGTTGGACAATTTTATTTCTCCATGTGATATTTTAACCAGATACCAGTTGTACAGGTGGAGCTGCTTATCCCTCTTATCTACGTCCGTTCCTGTTCTAACTAAATTATCTTGTGTATGTTTAACATGAGCACACACTTGTCGAGTTCAAATAGGAATACATTCCTTATTTCTGTTACATTTCGAAAGTATATTTCCAAACAAATGCCTTCCACGTGTCACTCGCTTATGCACAATTGAACTGTGAGATAATGAGACAGATATACTGACCTTTGCCTGAACTAAATGATACACTGAAGAAGTTCAGTTGTAGGTCACTAAAACCGAGTTCACGCTTTGAAATTGCAGAGATACGGTTGCAACAATAAGTGATATTAGCTTTGGCCGTTAACGTGGGATACATGTAAGTATCAGTATGTTTAAGGGAGACAGGGGAAATAATGTTATTGTTCGGGGTTTATTAGACAAATATTAATTATTAAATAATTAGAGCATGGCACCTTTTAAAATATATTTTAAAAAAATATCCAAAAAAGGAGAAGTGAATTAAATCATGTGATGAGTTACATGTATCTGTTGATAACAAAGTTACGACATAATGCTTTTTCCCATGACTTTTTAATTACTATAGTGTTGTGTCAGTAACAGCAGCCTATCTGGTATTTAACCTTTTAAACTTTCTATAACCTTAGGATTCTTCTCTTTAAATCAAATTAAGGTATATGTGAACAGTGTACGACTATGTTTGATATTCCAGTGATATATTGATATTGATATATTTTGCTGACTAGGAATGAATTCCAGTGCCTCCGTAAATTGGATGAAATGTTTACAAGGGAAATTACTGTATACCTAAAAACGATTTCAAACATTATTTCGTAATTACTTCTTAGATAATGCAATAAATATGTTAGGTACTGATGAAATGGCCATCTGTCAAATGCCTTTTGAAATCAACAACTGACCAGCGCTTTTATTGTTTGACGGTATTGTAAACTATCCTGTGTCCGGAAAACAGCGCACGTGTTGACCTCCGACGTTTCAGTACTACTATATCACTACGGTATAACGATAGGGTAATGATTACAGACGTCTGATTTGCGAAACTTGAAAATATATAGTTAAGACTGTGTAACGTGTTACTTCATAATATGCCATTTACTATTAAAAACATATACTTATATACTATATATGGCAGACCATTTGTAGTATTCCAATCAAATGACACAATGCTGCTTTAAGGAAATGAATGGGTTTTTTTACCAATTGCGACACCTGTGGTATTATGAAGTTTCAATAAATCTTCACTACTGCCACTGCAAGTCAATATCATCTGGAATGTAATATGGGCCGTCCCGCGAGAAGGCCAACATTGTGGACTCTGCGTAAATAAGGACCCGGCTCAGCCTAAGCATGCCGCACAGGCTTATCCGGATAGACACTTTTCGCCTCCTGTGGGTTTTCTGTTTCAGAAATCATTACTCTATACCTCTATCCCCAAGAGACGGAATGTGTCGGCCCGGATCAGTCCGCGCGGACTGCGCAGGCTGATCTGAATCGATACATTACTCAGAGGCCATAATGTTGGTTTTCTCGCGGGATGGCTCATATTTAGATCCGTTGGAACATGAAATCACTGACTTTTTTATCTGACGATTTGTTTGTTCAGGCGACAGTTGACGATCATACGATTTATGATTTTTTATAACTTAAAGAGAACATATTTAAATTGAAGAAATACAGATATGCTCGCAATATCGCTCTATATGTCAATGCGCATTTTTTTATCTTTAGGAAGCCTGATAGGTTCGTGTGGATAACAGGAGTTATGGGTTCGATAGCTGCTCGCGGTCTTGGTTGGTTCTGGATTAATACCACTAAAAGTACAATCACAGTAGAGTGTTGTAATAACCAACCTGAAAACTGTGCACTAAGTGTTGATTCAATTCAGCCAGCGCATTCGCGGAGTCTGATCTGATATTGCACTATTCTCTATTACGTGACAAGATATTTGAATACCAAGAGTACATTGACGGCCGAATTGAGAAAGGAACCATTCTAGAGCTATGGTTCATGTGCATGTACATGTGTAGGCCACAAGCTTTAAAGAAACCAAGTTTGACGTTGATACATTGTAATATTAGATAATGTCTCTGACTTCTATTTGATTTCATGCATTATTCAATTACAAATACATTTGAGATGTGATTTATCAGGTCTAATTCGACGTTCTGCTAAGAAACAATTACTCCAAAAAAACTAGAGAAATCCAATATCCGACGAGAATTGAATACATTTACTGCTCTTTATAGTTCATGTGTTGTCGTATAAGCCCTTAGTTTCGTTCATTATTTATTGTTTTCAAGAGATGCAAGAACATATCCATTTAATTTTATATTGTAAGATGATGTAGTGCAGAACAATGGAAAGACTGACTGAACGACGGACATATGGGTGACTGTTAAACAGACCCATAGCCATTATCTACATACCAAAATGAACCTTTTCTAAAATCCTGCGTGTTCTTGGTTTAAAAGAGCCTTCTGTAAAAAAAACATTATCTCAAGATTTTGGTCCCTGTGTATATTCAAAACGGGTAAACGAACATGTAAATTATGCATGTAAAGTAACGCATTAAACTTTGTATGTATGCACTTTTGCACTATGTCGCAAAAACGAACATGTCGTTTTGTAGGATATCACATCTGATAACGTATATACACACATGCATATACTAGCCATGCTGTACGAGCCCTAACCTTATTCGTATTTGCGACAAAGTGTTTATATTTTGACCAGAGTATGCAGTGTTCGCCAAAACATCGGTTTATTTGGAAGCCGCTGATATATATTTTCAAAAACAAATGTAGTTGTACAAATGTATCTGTTTTGAAAAATATAATGTGATAAGAATATATTTAAAAATGTTATTTCCGTTTCTAAATGCAATGTGTTTGACATCATTTAAGCTTTCCCAAATGCAGATGAATATGTAGCATATGTAGCAGGCGACTTTAAAACTGTGTAATCAAACATATTGAAATTATCCTATGGTTCATCATCAGCGACTCCCCTATCTTCACAAATTGTCCTTTCCAATCTAAAAATTCATTATTTAGTCAAAATAGTGTTCATATTACTTTTTAAGTCAAAGTATTTCACACAACGCGACACGCTCGTATGCTGAGGGGAAGACACTAGCGAAGCCGCTTTAAGTGTGTACTAAGTTTAATAAATCAAGACTGTCCACAATGAAAACAATCCAACTCAAACTTCGACGTCATATACCAGGGAACTTTAGTTTAAACTATTGATTCAGAAACAAAACTGAATCATGCGCGACGCTGTTGTTCGACTACAACTATCAGGCTGCATGTATCTGTCGATTCCTGGGATTTAACAATAACAGCCGTGAGAGATACTTGCTTATTACATATTCTATAACTAGCCGAGACTGAATATTTACTAATGGTCAATCCTCGGTTAACGTCCCGCTAGGAGAAACACAATTATTACAAAAAGCAGATGTTCATACCATTTATCAGTTTAGTAAAATGTTGGGAAAGGAGACTGAATTATATATGGATCAAACAAAAAAAGAATGTGGTGAGGACATTGAGAAGATGCTTTCCGTGAGGTTTCATCCCAATTGACCGACTGGTTACAGAAGATAAATTAGAATATGTTGACGGACACTCGAAGCACGCCGGACAAAGGGCGAGCACAATAACTCACTTAGTGCCCAGGTGAGTTTAAAATCGAAAGTGGGAAATACTTTGCAACAGTATAAGCAAATGTTTGAAAATGGATACAATGCCATCTAATATCAATTTTTCATTAACTATATACTAGTTTACTCTACAGTGTCTAGCATAATATATTTTAAGACGGAAACATTAAACGAGACGACAGCCATACAGACGGATGGTGGGTAAATCGAAAGTGGACATAAAACCTAAAGTCCTATTTTAAAAAGAAGATAAATGTTCACCTAAAACGGAATATGAAGTGTATCGTCTTTTCAACAGAAGCTATCTCAAACGATCGAAATAAAATGGAAAAACTATCTCAGTATTGGGTTCTGTCCATTTCCAATTCACTCGGTCAATCCCAGCATCCCTGGTGTGACATTTTATCTAATAAATGCTCATACCAGAGATTCATTATATCTGTCTGTTTAGGACAAATTGACAGGACTGTTCAAACAAACCAAATTTAACTCTCGCATAGATCTTTGTATTCAATTATCGGCGCGGACCAATCTTTTATGAATGAAGCAGATCAATATATGTCTGTCTTGTATTGACTTTCATGAGTCCCTTCGAGATGACTGTCACTTTCTTTTACTTCATAAATAAATGAAACGGAACGGGTTTTTTTTTCGCATTCCTCTATGAAAACGATTCAAACCTATTTACGATGAAGATGTTTCGTTGACAAGGACAGAATTTACGAAGAATATTCTGTTAAGTCACCAGAGTATATATAGATCGTATGTAAGTATAGAAAAGTATGCAATCCATGCCATGTGTTTATTGAATGTGTATTTTAAACCATGTAGGGTAACACACATAAAGTAATGCGAAGGAGAACATTTATCGTTGTATTTGCCTATAGTTTGAGGCTCTTCATCAGACAACTTGTTAACAATTTATATTTTTTGCACAATTCACTATTATGTAATTTAGAATGGTGTATTCCTTCCATCATTTAGCGGTTTATTCTTGATAGAACTGCAACCGTTTCCACATCTCGTAAATAGTGCATGATTTGACAATTAAGCACAAAAGAAATTCTTAATTGAGAACAAATATACTCTTTGTATTTATGCTTGAATAAGGCTTTAAATTTCTCGAAGCCGTAAGACGTAATCGATATTTTGTTTGTCACTTGACATACACTGCTCTGACGTAAGTATTGTCACGACTCCACTTGTCTGTATATAAATTGAAGACATTGTAAGTGTGTAATACATAATAAATGACAACACCAGCATACTTTTTTGATAATTAGTTTGGGTAAACCTTTTATTCTTTTTTTTTCATTGCGGTTGCGCGAATATTAATCTCTATAGGTTGTATTTATCAGGGTCTATGATATACCTTGTATGTATCAGGATACTGATACAGACCTAGTCGCGTATAGTATGATCAATTTATTGTTTAAGTTATATACCTTACTAAGTAATTTGTCTGAATAAAAAAAAGGAACATGAAATTGTCACAGGTATATATTTATGTTTTAAAATAAATTGTAAATTCAGCATACGAACCTTTGACAATATGTTTCATGCCACTTAATTACAATCTAAGCCTTGCCTGTCCCTTTGTTAATTATTCATTCCTCTTATTAAATGGATAAAATATGAAATTAAAAATAAATTGTCAATTTGCAAGAAATCTAGTTATGTATATACAAGTTAAACTTTCAATACATAATCATCAAATTTAAGTGCAATACGATATTTAAACAAAATACACACAACTAGTATTAATATCTCATTGATACACAGATATTTTTTTTACATTTTAAAGTATCTTACTTAGTGGATATTTATTCAAACTATGAAGAATATTGCAAAGGAAAACATGGATAGAACCCAAGCAGCCATGTTTGGCTTTGCCGTTGCTACATGGATACAATTACCTTTTAACTAACTAGAGAATGTATGCAATTTATCTGAGGAACAGTAAACACAATTGTGTCATGGAAAATAAACGGGAGTTTTTTACCAGAATTAGCTAGTATAATGATGATTTCAAATTGTTAGAATAATTAATTTTGTTTTAAGAGGGGGTGAATAAAGTAAACTCGATAGTGTTTTTTGTAAGAAGCGCTTCCGTTTTTATTGTAATGACGAAGAAAAAAGATAGTGAATGAAAACGGTAATTATAATTGTGAAAACCCGTATGCAATACTTGGGTCATAAAATGTATCATTAGGCTAGGAACCATTAACCATAAGGCGTGCAATGTGACAGGAAATGATAAGGTAATTTTACGTAATATAGAGTGACTGTAATCCCCGTTTGGTTTTTGGTGAGCCGCCCACTAATAAACCCTTTCCCACATACAATAATTATACAGCAGACGACTTTGAAAACATGTAGGCAAAACTATAAAAACATTATTTATCTGAAAGAATAATTATTGAATTGGGATGAAAATAGTTTTTACTACAATATTTACAAAAGTCGTCTGCTGCAGATGTGTCGAAAGTCAAAAATACATCGTACTCCATTTTGTCCTGGCTTTCTGACATCAGTTCTTCGCATAACAGTAGTACCAAGCAACTGGTTGTTTTTCCATATATATAGTCAGTCCATAGGTGAAAGTAGCATTGACTATTTCAAATGACGGTAATAATGATCGCCGATGTTGGCTTTAAATTCATATAAGGAAGTAACAGAACACGAAGCTAAGATTGATACAGAGAAAATAATGCAATGTGGGACAAGCAAGCATTGTTGGGTATGAGCTATTGCTCAATGTCCAAGTATGGTTTTGACTGGGTACTACTGAGTATTCATTATCATGAATTGAAATATATTGTATTTATATACATGTCACATTAAAAATAAAAGACATGACTTTCCCTCCTTGGCGCTCAGAGCGGTGGGGTTATCATTACGACTGACACCCAGGTGTCATGATGAATAGCCAAGTAAAATTTCACAGGAAACGACATTATATAATTGAAGAATTGTTTAAAGGTGCGTAACACACTATTCGAATATAATACATCGAATATATATATTGTGTATGTCATGACATGTAAACATTTTATCTAGACAATATATCAAGAATAGATAAATGAGAAAGGTTAACTACCTAACCTGTGTGAATTTCATGTTGATGATTAGCCAATTATTGTGTTCGATGAACTACATTTAACAAAAGATATAGTAAAGCTGGTATAAATTTGGTCGACTATTTGTCTGATGGTGCTGAAAATTGCAAGATAAATTGCAGAGATATATGTCATCATGCCATATACATTGCAAGTCAAACTCAGAAAAACGATAAAAGATAAAAGATGTTGAAAAAGCCAAAACTGCAGTTAGTCGAAAAATGTTTCGGGAAACTCATGACAAATATTGTTATCTTTTAGTTTTGGTTTTAAACTTATTTACTTTACACCGAATGCGAAACAAGCTTTAATTATTTGGTAATCTAGCTATACGTTTGCTTCTTAGAGGCATTACCAGTACTCGCGCCGTGTCTGTGGTAAAAAAACGAAAGGCAGAACCCGCTTATCACGGGATCGATCTCGGGACGTTAAGTACGAAGGCTGACGCTGTACCTCTGCACCGCTTTCTTCCACATTGTCACCTATTTATTGTTAACTTGGACCTCACTGTATGGATGAGCAGGACGATCTCTGGCTACACTAATAATACAAACGCTTAGATCCGGCGATGTGCATGGAGTACCGCTCCTATAATAGTGGGAACGTTTAAGGTTATTTACAATATCCAATTGTAACAGATGCATGTATCCCTGGTTCTTCGCAAACTAACCATAGCGTTTTGTGACAAGTGTAGATTAAGATCTGATGAAATATCGCGAAAGCACGGGTTTATCTATATGTATTCATGTCTCAAATATTTCTAGGGAGAATTTATTCGTCGTACCAAAGTACACACTATATACTACATGTAACAAATGATCCGCTGGACAATTTGCGCTATGCTTATACTTAGTAATGGTGTTGCATTCAGCACATAATCTGACGTGCTATTTTCCAAACGTACTGATTTAGAATTGAAAACACCAGCTTCAGGTAGTTCCACGGTTTTGGCGATCAAATATTAAAGTTATTTAATATCTTTCAAACTTGCCTTACAGGATGTCTGAATAACTTGACTTAAATATGCCATTTGGACGCCATTTGACGCCATGAACACGTGTATTAATTCGATATGCATCTTACCGTTTTCCATTTAATTTCTTTAAGTCAAAATCTAACATATATCGTTAACGAGATCATGTTAAGGAGACATTTTTCCAATGGCAGTGTACAAGTGGTCTGTTTTACATGACAACTGTTTCATTCAGTAGATTTATTCAGTATATTACGTGTATATTATATTTTACAAGTAATTCGGTAAATAAGAGCAGACAGCAAGTTTCCTTATCCCTGCCTTGGATAACTAAAGCCCAGACCTCAACTTGATTGCATGCATTATTCAATGACAGATACACTAACGGTGTAATGTATCAATGTTATATTCCACGGTCTAGCAAGACACAATTACCCCCATTAAACAAGGCGAACAATGTAACCAATATCCGGGGTAAGTAAATCTTTACTCTGCTCTTTGTAGTTCAGAATGTCAGTAAATCAATGGTAATGTGTGTACTGTGTATATTGGTTTTACGAGATGTTAAGTATATAATAAATTAGTCTTACATTAAGGAATGAAGTCAATACCAGCCAGAATGACGGACGGGTGAACAAACGTGAAGAAGCCAAAAGCCTTTCTCTATATACACACACGAAACATTGCTAAATGTCGTGTATTTTCTCAGTGTGAAAAGAGTTTAGTTCAAAATTATTTTTAAAATTCAACAGATGACCCTAGAATCGTTTTCAAAGTGGTTTATAAAAAGTGCATGTCGTGTAAAAAGTTCAACTTTGATAGTAGGCACAACTGTTTTATTTAACATAAAGAATGTCTGAAAACGCAGATAAAGTTATAAACAACTCAATATATATGACATGCTCTACGATAACTGTTATCAACGGCCATTTATTATCAATGTGTCGGTCCTCACGTTGTGTAATTTCAATAAATAAACAAATTTAAAAATAGCCCAAAACGTGAGACTGGTTAATGCGTGTCTATGACCAAAACCACTTACCAAACTACAACATATATCAAATAAGCAGGCTGTTCACTCTCTCTAGCCGGTCTCTCCCACTATCAAAACCGGTCCAGTATGTATACACCATGCTAACTACGACGCAGAAAAAAAACACATTGCATCAGCTTGTTTCATAACTTCGGACTCGTGACTGCCTAAATGACTTTACCAGGTTATTATGCCACTAATGATACCGTTAATGATAGGTCATTTCAATTAACTCCCGGTCATGAGTCGGCATAGATGAACAATCAATTCCTTCATTAATTTAAGGTGGTCGCGTCTACTGAATGCGCTACATAACCAACCGTAGTCAAGTGTAGATACATGTTGCTTTATCTGATTATGCAGTACTCGCCAATAAGAGATGAGATGGTCATCTTCAGTTGTCATCGATACGCTGAGATTGGTTTGCTTGGAAATACATATTTTTCAAGACAAATGCATGATGTGTGAAGAAACAACTTTATTTTTTTCTCAAAATACTTTATGGACTAGCTTAAGATCTTCTTTGCACGTTTCATGTAATCACATTTCTTTAAAAAAGAAATGCTTTTATGGCTAATAGTGTTTTGGCGATAGAAGTACTGTTCCTGTTTTAAAATTTCAGGTCCTTGACAGCATTTCTCGTATGCTGTTATTTATGTAGCAGACGCATAGGCAACACTAGGGACATTCTCCTGTATTTAATTATGAGCAACTTTCGTTCATTTCTCTATATGCCTTTTTAACCCTTTCCCTCATTGCACACATCTGGAGCAGACGAAAAGCATATGAGCAACATATGAAACATTTCTATAAATTAAAGTTTAATCATTGAATAGAGTTGACAACATTGTGGCAAACGGAGAAATTGCACATCAATGTCTTACAAGTCGCCTGCTCTAGAGGCGTCAGAAATCGTTTATATTTGGGAAAATTTCATGTTATCACATTTCTTCACAAATATATTGCTTTTATAACTTATTATGTTTTGGCGGTAGAAATATATTTACAAAATACTACTCGGTATCTTCGACATCGTATAACCCCTCCCATGTGAAGATAATATGTAGCATGCGATTTATAAAAAAGTATAGGCAACACAATGGACAGTCTGTTGTGTTTCATAATGAGCAACAGTAACTGCCGTGCATTTCTTCATAATCATTTCTAAACAAAACACACCATTTCAAATAGGTAAATCTATGGTATGGCGAGGGGAAGACAGTCATGTTGTGTGTGTAACACAATGAATACATCGAGATTGTCTGAAGTAAAAAAGTCAATTCGTTTTATGCGTAAGGACTTCACATAACAAGGAGTTCGAATTTATACTATCGGTGCGAACAGAAATGTATCATGCGCGATGCGGGTTCTCGAATACACAGCTATAACCATCTAGCCTTATTTAACTAAGCGAATCATATATGAGCCGTCCCGCGAGAAAACCAACAATATGGAATCTGCGTAAAGTATCGACCCGGATCAGCCTTAGCATGCCGCGCAGGCTTACCCGGATAGACACTGTTCGCCTCCTGTGGATTTTCTGTTTCCGGAATATTTACTATATATCTCTATCTAAATGAGACAGAATGTGTCGGCCCGGATCAGCCTGCGCAGTACCAGGGTCGATGCATTACGCATAGGCCATAATGTTGGGTTTCTCGCGGCTCATATGTAGTATTATATCAGACAGCACACATTTATCAATTTGAAAGTCGAAATAGAGAATGTATATTTTTCGCAAAACGCTAAGATGGTAAATCTATTTGAAGTATGAACATCCATCACTTTTTTAAGAAAAATACTAGTATGTTTTCCTCTTGTATTGAGCTGAGAACTTGTAACGCAATACGGTTGATACAACTTCTTCATTTTTCAATAATGATTTTAGTTCCCTATTATAGAAACTCTATAACAGAAATATTTACAGAAGTAATAACAGAATATTTTTAAGTTCGAATCGTACCATTGAGATAGCGTCATTTTCTACGTCAACGCGGACCTTACAATGATAGCGTGGTAAAATAAATCTATTTTACTTTTTGGTTATCAAAATAACATGAACTCCAAATTGTAGAAAATAACACAATTCGAGTTACGATATAAATTCCATATAACTACCATGGCGATGGACATAATAAAACACGAATTTCAATTTAAATTCCGTTAACATATTTTAAAAGTCATTAAATAACTTTTTGTCGGGGACTACTCATCATCTAGATAAGACCTTGTATGACCTATCAGTGACAAATAAATTGACGTGACATAGGACTATGAATATTCTGGGACACCAACGGGCCTGTTTTATCAACAACATTTCTTCTGTTTAACTAAGAGTGTCGTAAGTTCGTGCCTAAGTCAGGACTTACGTCCGGGAACCGCTATCTCAAACAATCTTCGCTTAGACAATCGTAAGTTAGGGTCGAAATGTTATGACATATCAGTAGCAGTCTTAAGTTGGATGATTGGTCGCAAACATAGCAGCGATCGAAATTGTTTTACTCGACTCGAAATCATGTTCGTCTCGTCTGTGGTTATGTGGTGACCTCTCGAATGGTAAAATTGGTTTTGGAACGTATATACGATCCGTACTCAAGAGTGAATGTTCCAAATTTCTGAAGACTGGTAATCCATTAATTATACCAGTGATTTTTATTCAAGTATTCTGCAATTGTCATTATTTCAATATATACGGAATATTACGTTGCGGAAGCGATAAAAGGGTTTGTATTGCACTACAAGTAGCGTGGACAAATCGATATCTTACAAGACCGAAGGTCGAGTAAGATATGGATTTTCCCACGCTACGAGTTGTGCAATACGAACACATGTATCGCTCCCGCAACGTAATATTCCTTTTATTATATACCTAGATTCAATATATGTTTTATTGGGGGATACAATTTTGTAATCTTGAAATGAAAAGATGAATGGCGGGTGGATATTTACTACAATACTTAGGCCACGCCCCTAGAAAGTATGCTAATACGTAAGTCCTGCCCAATAACATTATCAAATTAAATTTCCATTGTTTTGTGTGAGAAAATGACATAATCTTTACTTGCGGGGTTTTATTAAATTTGACACTAGGTTTTCGATACATACACTAGAAAGTTAAAATATGCAGACAACCAGTACTATTTAGGAAAATTGTTTGAAACAATTTTCCTAAATAGTACTGGTTGTCTGCATATTTTACTACGTAGCGCATATTCAAAACGGGAACCTCGCGGAAAGTAGTCCGCGCACTGTCTGACGTCACAATCTTGTATTTTCACCGCGTACAGATACGGAATTTTAATCCATCGTGTCTGAACTGCGAATGTCAATCTGCATGTATTTCCACCGGATAATGTACAGGCATATACTAAATAGATATATGTGTTGAAATATGCATTTGAAATAGGGGCAAAAATATAAACACTGTCACTGAGAGTGTGAGAGGCTGTTGTTTACTAAAGGTCTAGTTGGCATGCCTACGTGTGTTGGATGCCATGGCATAAGGTTAACACAGAATACAGACTAATTATCCCTACATTTTGAGTGAACCCGTGTAATCATGTGAATTTCAATAACTGTCATTGTGACTATTTATTGACCACATACACATACATACACCATTCAAGCCAATACCCTTGAAAATAAGTAGAAACATTGTGTGTTGTAAATGGTTATACATAATTTTAAAAGTAATCCGTCTTACACAAAGTCTGATATTATATTGGTTATGAAAATACCAAATCTTAGTGTCAATAGTTCAAATGAAATTTAACGCAGTTAAAACTATTTGAGTCGAACCTGGAAGTAAAATGTTAAATTATTTGGGACCCCCCTTTTATCTGGAACGGTTACTCCCCACTGAGTGGGGGGAGAAAATTGTTGTTCTGGCCACCTGCAAGTCACGTGATGAACACGCTCCCCTTCCATGTAAGGATTACGTAATATGACGTAACAACCCCTAGAAAAGCGAGCGCGGCATCAGTCGCCATCTTGTAAAAACTGATCAACACGGGTTTCTTTTCTGGGACAAGTTTTATTTATTTACGGTGTTTCTACCTAAGGATTGTAAAAGTTAAGTACAATTTATAATCTTATAGCAACTTATTTTGTTGCACGAATAACATCCTGTAGTGAGTTAGACGTATTGCACAGTTTTTGTGTACAAATGTCGCGTCCCGTGTTGACCTCCTTGTGTTTCTAAACAATGCCTTCCCGCGTTGTTGTGCTGGGTCATAGTTTTGTTTCACGTTTTCAACGTTTTTGCAATGAACAAGGTATCTTCAGTCTTGGCTTGGACTCGTCTTGTTTTGATGTTGAATATCTGGGCTATGGTGGTTTGTCACTGATGCAAAAACGCCGTCTTCATTCACAAGATTCCAAGTTAACAGGCTCAGATCTCGTTATATTGGATATAGGTTCCAACGATTTGTCGACAGCATCCTACGTGCCAGAACAGTTTGCTCTTGATTTAATGAGCTATGCCTCTTTCTTAGTAAAAGGACTAGGTGTATCTAGGGTTGCTATTCTCCAACAGCTATGTCGTGAGCGGCTCCCTTTCCAAGACTATAATGACCACATCGTTCGGTCCAATAATGCTGTACAAACTTTGGTTCAAACCTCAGACTTGCCGGTTGTGTTTTGGAAGCATCGTGGAATGTGGAATTGTCACCTGTCAGTTTTAGGTTCCGATGGAATCCATTTGTCGAATGACATTGGTAACCCCAAGTATTTACGGAGTTTGAGAGATTGTGTAATTAGAGTGTCACGCTGGAATCTGGTCTCTGTTAATTTACAATAATGTTTCTTTTTGGCAACAAGCGGCTGCTGTGTCATGTTCGATTTTAGATATTTACCTTCCATTTTATAATGCTGTGCACTTATACATCTTGTACACAGTAATGTTACCTATTTCTGTGGCAATTTATTTTAATTTTAAAATATACATACAACCTAGATAGTTTATTTTGAGCTATATGGTCATGCCTTCGAATTGCTATGTATATCAGTTATGTCTATTGTGTGTAATAATGTTTGTATAAGCATCTTAAAAATATGTTTCACTAGAAAATGCAGGTATTTGCATTTACTTTGCTGAGTCTTTTATTTGCATCTGTGTTAAGTGAATTAAGTGTATATTTCAATTATATTGAAACATGTAATTGCATTTGTGTTTAGATTTTGCGCCTGTATTTGGGAGAAGTGCAATATATTACGTTTATTGATATAAGGAGGCCTGTATTTGCATTTGAATCAGAATGCTGTGCATTTATTAAACAGATTAAATTGAACATATAATTTCTGACGTAAGAATGCATGTGTTTGTATTTAAGTCAACATTTTTGCGCATGTATTTGCGACAAGTTCAATTAAGCAAAAATTTACTGATGTAATAATGCATGTATACTATTTGCATCTAAGTCAAGTTAGACATATATATGTGACAGGTTTAAATTAAGTAATATTTACTAATGTCATAATGCATGTATTTGCATTTAAGTCCAGAGTTTGTGCATGTATTTGCAGCGGATTCCATTGAACATATCTTCATTGATGTAATAATGCATGTATGTGCATTTCAGTCAAAGTCTTGCGCATGTATTTGCGACAAGTTCAATTAATTACTGACGTAATAGTCCATGTATTTGCATTTAAGTCAGGTTATCGTGCATGTATTTGCAACGGATTCCATTGAACATATCTTTCCTGGTGTAATAATGCATGTATTTGCATTTCAGGCAAAGTTTTGCGCATGTATTTGCGACAGGTTCAATTATTTACTTATGTAAAAGTGCATGTATTTGCATTTAAGTCAAAATTTCGTGCATGTATTTGCAACGGATCCAAATGAACATATATTGATTGATGTCAGAATGCAGGTATTTGCATTTCAGTCAAAATTTTGCGCATGTATTTGCGACAAGTGCAATTAAGCCATATTTACTAAGTAACAATGCATGTATTTGCATTTAATACCGGATTCTGCGCCTCCTTATGGAGGAAGTTTCTTTCTCCTCGTCTAGTACGATTATCATTACCATTTACAGATCTGAATCGGCAACATGCCACCCAAACCTAAAAAAAGAAAAACGGGGCCAGACGGTATGTCTGCAAGAGTTGGAAAAAGAAGACGTGCCGATCCCACACCACAGACAAATGCTGTAGACATAACCGCCATTAACACATCGGCTGAAACAAACTCGATAGACCATGCCGCCATTGTCAATTTGGTCATAGATGCCCTTGAGCAACGTGGTGTCATTCCAAGCTCATCACTGGAAACTCCTCCTGTGCTGCGTACACCAACTATCAATACTAGTACTGATACTTCAAATCCGGTGGTGGTTCCAGACATAACAGACACGGTGCACCAAGCTCTTTTCAATCCTTCCCAACCTCCTAAAGGTATTGATATTGATTATACTTTACATTCTGGCACGCTATCTCTTGGAGCTTTCGTTCCTGAAAAACTTAAGTTGGCCATTTGGAACGGTGATTTTGTGGAGCTAGCAACTTTAGTTGACAAAAACTTTGATCAGGATGAGATTACTTTACGAATTTCTTCTACAGGATCAAATATTGCATTGGCACCAAAAGAATCGACCAAGAACATTAACATAAGTAAATGGATTTCTGCATTTACTATTTATATGGACATCTTTATACAAAAATTTCCACACGAAACTTCAAATTTGTTATGTTATATGAATTTAATTCGAGATTTAGAAAGAGTGCATGGGGTTGTAGCCTTTAACTACTATGACCGTAATTTCAGGGCGTATAAACAATGTCAGCCTCTGCCATGGGGTGCCTTACATCATGAACTTTGGATTAAGGCAACCACAATGGCAATGGCTGGGGTTCAAACCAGGACGGTCACTCCTGGTAAACTTTGCTTCAGATACAACAAAATTCAGGGTTGCAATATGCGCAATTGCCAATATGAGCATATTTGCGGGCATTGTCGGAAGCGCCATCCTCAATTTCGATGCTATTCTCAGCAAAAGAACACTAATTCTAAGACCTCAGGCTCGATTTCTAATGCAAAATTGAATTATGGAAAATCTGCTCAAAACCATCCCTTTCGGATCGGCGGTGACTACCCCAGTAAAAAGTGAGGTTCTCTCACAGTATCTGTCTGGCTATGATCCAGTGGAAAAGAATTTCTTAGTGTCTGGCTTTTCAAAAGGGTTTCGTATCCCATTCACAGGCGAATTGCCTACAAAGGCCGGGATACGTAATCATCCTTCAGCATTAAAAAATACAGATAAAGTTACTGAAAAGATACTGGGGGAGTTATCCGCTTGACGAATTGAGGGTCCTTTTAAAAATAAACCTGTAAATTTAATTTGTTCCCCTCTGGCATTGGTGCCCAAGAAGGAGCCTGGAAAATTCCGACTCATTCAAGACTTATCTTTCCCAAAAGGTGGTTCAATCAATGATGGAATATCTACGGAATTCACTGAAATTCAATATGATTCCATCGATGTTGTTGTGGAAAAGGTCAAACAAAATGGTAGAAACTGCTTAATGGCAAAGACCGATATAGAGAACGCTTTTCGCATTATCCCAATACATCCAGCTGACAGGCATTTCCTCGGTTTTTCTTGGGCACTCAATGGCACACCCGCATATTATATGGACGCATGCCTGGTTATGGGCTTAAGCATTTCATGCCAGTTGTTTAGCAGATTTAGTGCTGCTTTGCAATGGGTCATGGAAACTCGTCACAATGCCATCATGAGTCATATTTTGGACGATTTCTTTTTTGTTGGCCCATCGCATAATAGTCTGTGTGCGAAAAGTCTGAACTCTTTCTTGGCATTGTGTGATCATATAAATATTCCCCTTAAAGCTGAAAAGACGGTCTTGCCTACCAATGTCATTACAATTTATGGGATTGAAGATGATTCAAATTCTATCATTACACGATTGCCCGCAGACAAAATCGAAAAAAATCTGTCTCAATTACAATATTTCAAATGTCGAAAGAAAGTTAAACTCAAGGAACTACAATCTCTATTAGGGCTTTTGAATTTTGCTACACTATGTGTTGTACCGGGCCGCACCTTTTTACGCCGTTTATATGATTTAATCACTATTGGCTACAAGAATTTCTACATTCGCCTAAATGCTGCTGCCAGAGCAGATCTTGCTATGTGGTATTCTTTTATGCAACATTTCAATGGTCGCTGTATGTTTTTGAATGATGAGTGGTTGTCCGCTGATACTCTTAATCTGCACACGGATGCAGCTACAAGTCAAGGATTTGCGGCTGTTTTCGGGTGTGAATGGGTTGCCAAAAAATGGCCACAGCCCTTCCAGTCATATCATATTAACATTCTAGAAATGTTCCCAATTGTGCTTGCAGTAGAACTATGGGGGCACAAAATGGCAAATCATAAAATAATTTTCTTTTCTGACAACCAAGCAACTGTTTGTGTCCTTAACAAACTCACTTCTAAGGACCCAATAATGATGAGGCTTGTCCGACGAATCGTTTTACTATCCATGCGTTTCAATATCCTATTTAAAGCTAGACATATCCCAGGCATTTACAATACGGTTGCTGACCATTTGTCTCGTTTTCAATTTCAGAAAGCGTTTTTAGATGCTCCATTACTGAGTCAAACTCCAATCGAAATTCCGGAGCAGTTGATGGTGATTTAAGCCACGATGCGCAACATATCATTTCAAATGCACTTTCTGATAGATCCAAAACTATTTACTTTCATTATTGGAAGAATTATGTTAACTTCTGTAGTAAAAACAATAGCAAACTTTCATTACCGGTTACACCAATAATTTTAGTTAATTTCCTTGCTTCACTAATCACTGACCAACACTATCGTGTTAATACTGTAGCGTCCCATGTTTCGGCATTGTCATACATTAACAAACTGTTTGGTTTCCAGGATTTCAACCAATCCTTTTTGGTTAATCAATTTTTAAAAGGGGCTGGCAATATTTCCTCGAGAGAATTGCATCCAGATACCAGGTTGCCCATTACAATTTCGTTGTTGCGGAAAATTGTTCAATCTGTACAACATACTATGAATAATTATCATCATAGAATTACTTTCTCTACCATGTGTGTCATTGCTTTTCATGGTTTCTTGCGTATTGGTGAAATATGTTCAAAATCCAGTGACCAATCCAACATTCTACAATATGAGGATGTTCAGTTACTACAACAGTGCAATGGGCCTAAAGGTGTAGAATTAAAACTTAAACAATATAAACATAGTAAACAGCCTGTTACACTTTTTCTCCAGCCTAATTTGGAAGACCCTCTGATATGTCCAATGGGTGCAATTCGCACGTACTTGAATATTTCGTCACATTCAACAGGACCATTCTTTCAATTGCAGAATGGTCAAGCTGTATCGTATTCATTTTTTACCTCCCAGCTAAAAAACGCCATCACATTTCTAGGTTTCGATGCAAATCGTTACAAATCACATTCGTTTCGCATAGGAGCAGCAACTCACGCTGTTATGCAAGGTTTTTCGGAGGAGATGATAAAAAAAATGGGCAGGTGGCAGTCCAATGCTCTAAAGCACTATATTCGTTTACCACAGTTGAAATTGGTATATTAAAACTAAAATTGTGTTACTCCTATATAGATGTGTTGTAGTTTTTATTTTAAGGTTGTAATGTTGTTATGTGACCTTGTATTAATCGGATGGGTCAGCATAAGGCTGCTCCCAGTATTCCACCGCTATGTATATATGCATATTGGGTATAATTTCGTAAGGTCAGCATAAGGCTGCTTCCGCTGTTATGCACAATTCAAGATTGTATCGGGTTGTCAGTGCAAATCTCAGGTTTCTAAAAACTGATATTACCCTGTTAAATCAACATAGGGCTGTTCCAGATTTTTACAAGGTCTTGATATAAGAATTTCATGTTTCTACGCATAATATGTATAATTTCTTAAGGTCAGCATAAGGCTGCTTCCTTTGTTATACACATCCATTGCAAACTTACCTTGTTGCTCACTCATCATAGTCGTTGTCCTTCAGCAGCAAAACTTGAAAGTACAGCATAAGGCTGCTTTCTTATTTTGTTTGACATTTGTATGCTATATTTTTGAAAGTCCAGCATAAGGCTGCTTTCTTATTTTGTCTTGATATTTTTTCTGCAAAACATTTGTAAGTTCAGTATAAGGCTGCTTTCTTTTGTTTTGTTTTGATATTGTTCTACATTTTAGATGTATTTAATTTTATATCATCATTTATCTGTATCAATGTTTGTTTGTTGTTGTAAGTTTTTATCTTGTCTTGATAATTTTTATGCAAAACATTTGTAAGTTCAATATAAGGCTGCTTTCATTTGTTTTGTTTTGATATTGTTATACATTTAAGATGTATTTAATTTTATATCATCATTTAGCTGTATCATTGTTTTGTTTTTTTGTTGTTGTAATTTTTGTTTTTATCTGCGAGTATACATTTCTGGTTTTCGGGTGGGTACGCAATGTTATTGCTTGTGGCGGATTATGTAACCCACCTATGTGTTAGCAACTCTTGACATGGGTTTATTATGAAACCCTTGATTTATATTTCTAGTCAATAATTTGGTTATTTTCAAATTGATTACTTTTCAAATTGCTTACGTCATTTATTATTATTCCTAGTCATGATTTTGGTAATTTTAAAATTGCTTACGCAATGAATAATAAATGACATTTTCAACACAGTAAAGTGTATTTATTTTTCGCCCTAGAGTTGCAACAAAAATGAACTCAACCAGTTATGTAGACCCGCAGTATAAGATAGCGATTGTGGGTTGAGCGGAGGGTTAAGGATGGACGGGGAGATTCAAATGAAATTTAACGCAGTTAAAACTATTTGAGTCGAACCTGGAAGTAAAATGTTAAATTATTTGGGACCCCCCTTTTATCTGGAACGGTTACTCCCCACTGAGTGGGGGGAGAAAATTGTTGTTCTGGCCACCTGCAAGTCACGTGATGAACACGCTCCCCTTCCATGTAAGGATTACGTAATATGACGTAACAACCCCTAGAAAAGCGAGCGCGGCATCAGTCGCCATCTTGTAAAAACTGATCAACACGGGTTTCTTTTCTGGGACAAGTTTCCACCATCAACCCCATCCCCCACCCTTCTGTATTTTCTGTTTCAACAACAATTTTTATCTTTTTACTTCTATTATTATGATTGTTTATGCATTTATGTTTGGTACAAACCATGTTTATAATTTAACTAAATTGGCAATTTATGTATGTGTTAGTATATCTAACACCTATACATTTCTTCGCCTTCTGGCGCATGCAATGATGGTCATCGCATGGGTGGTTTATTTGCTCTGCCTAAACAATAATCAGTGTGAAGGCGGATTATGTAACCCACCTATGTGTTAGCAACTCTTGACATGGGTTTATTATGAAACCCTTGATTTATATTTCTAGTCAATAATTTGGTTATTTTGTTAGATATACTAACACATACATAAATTGCCAATTTAGTTAAATTATAAACATGGTTTGTACCAAACATAAATGCATAAACAATCATAATAATAGAAGTAAAAAGATAAAAATTGTTGTTGAAACAGAAAATACAGAAGGGTGGGGGATGGGGTTGATGGTGGAAACTTGTCCCAGAAAAGAAACCCGTGTTGATCAGTTTTTACAAGATGGCGACTGATGCCGCGCTCGCTTTTCTAGGGGTTGTTACGTCATATTACGTAATCCTTACATGGAAGGGGAGCGTGTTCATCACGTGACTTGCAGGTGGCCAGAACAACAATTTTCTCCCCCCACTCAGTGGGGAGTAACCGTTCCAGATAAAAGGGGGGTCCCAAATAATTTAACATTTTACTTCCAGGTTCGACTCAAATAGTTTTAACTGCGTTAAATTTCATTTGAATCTCCCCGTCCATCCTTAACCCTCCGCTCAACCCACAATCGCTATCTTATACTGCGGGTCTACATAACTGGTTGAGTTCATTTTTGTTGCAACTCTAGGGCGAAAAATAAATACACTTTACTGTGTTGAAAATGTCATTTATTATTCATTGCGTAAGCAATTTTAAAATTACCAAAATCATGACTGACGTAATAGTCCATGTATTTGCATTTAAGTCAGGTTATCGTGCATGTATTTGCAACGGATTCCATTGAACATATCTTTCCTGATGTAATAATGCATGTATTTGCATTTCAGGCAAAGTTTTGCGCATGTATTTGCGACAGGTTCAATTATTTACTTATGTAAAAGTGCATGTATTTGCATTTAAGTCAAAATTTCGTGCATGTATTTGCAACGGATCCAAATGAACATATATTGATTGATGTCAGAATGCAGGTATTTGCATTTCAGTCAAAATTTTGCGCATGTATTTGCGACAAGTGCAATTAAGCCATATTTACTAAGTAACAATGCATGTATTTGCATTTAATACTGGATTCTGCGCCTCCTTATGGAGGAAGTTTCTTTCTCCTCGTCTAGTACGATTATCATTACCATTTACAGATCTGAATCGGCAACATGCCACCCAAACCTAAAAAAAGAAAAACGGGGCCAGACGGTATGTCTGCAAGAGTTGGAAAAAGAAGACGTGCCGATCCCACACCACAGACAAATGCTGTAGACATAACCGCCATTAACACATCGGCTGAAACAAACTCGATAGACCATGCCGCCATTGTCAATTTGGTCATAGATGCCCTTGAGCAACGTGGTGTCATTCCAAGCTCATCACTGGAAACTCCTCCTGTGCTGCGTACACCAACTATCAATACTAGTACTGATACTTCAAATCCGGTGGTGGTTCCAGACATAACAGACACGGTGCACCAAGCTCTTTTCAATCCTTCCCAACCTCCTAAAGGTATTGATATTGATTATACTTTACATTCTGGCACGCTATCTCTTGGAGCTTTCGTTCCTGAAAAACTTAAGTTGGCCATTTGGAACGGTGATTTTGTGGAGCTAGCAACTTTAGTTGACAAAAACTTTGATCAGGATGAGATTACTTTACGAATTTCTTCTACAGGATCAAATATTGCATTGGCACCAAAAGAATCGACCAAGAACTTTAACATAAGTAAATGGATTTCTGCATTTACTATTTATATGGACATCTTTATACAAAAATTTCCACACGAAACTTCAAATTTGTTATGTTATATGAATTTAATTCGAGATTTAGAAAGAGTGCATGGGGTTGTAGCCTTTAACTACTATGACCGTAATTTCAGGGCGTATAAACAATGTCAGCCTCTGCCATGGGGTGCCTTACATCATGAACTTTGGATTAAGGCAACCACAATGGCAATGGCTGGGGTTCAAACCAGGACGGTCACTCCTGGTAAACTTTGCTTCAGATACAACAAAATTCAGGGTTGCAATATGCGCAATTGCCAATATGAGCATATTTGCGGGCATTGTCGGAAGCGCCATCCTCAATTTCGATGCTATTCTCAGCAAAAGAACACTAATTCTAAGACCTCAGGCTCGATTTCTAATGCAAAATTGAATTATGGAAAATCTGCTCAAAACCATCCCTTTCGGATCGGCGGTGACTACTCCAGTAAAAAGTGAGGTTCTCTCACAGTATCTGTCTGGCTATGATCCAGTGGAAAAGAATTTCTTAGTGTCTGGCTTTTCAAAAGGGTTTCGTATCCCATTCACAGGCGAATTGCCTACAAAGGCCGGGATACGTAATCATCCTTCAGCATTAAAAAATACAGATAAAGTTACTGAAAAGATACTGGGGGAGTTATCCGCTGGACGAATTGAGGGTCCTTTTAAAAATAAACCTGTAAATTTAATTTGTTCCCCTCTGGCATTGGTGCCCAAGAAGGAGCCTGGAAAATTCCGACTCATTCAAGACTTATCTTTCCCAAAAGGTGGTTCAATCAATGATGGAATATCTACGGAATTCACTGAAATTCAATATGATTCCATCGATGTTGTTGTGGAAAAGGTCAAACAAAATGGTAGAAACTGCTTAATGGCAAAGACCGATATAGAGAACGCTTTTCGCATTATCCCAATACATCCAGCTGACAGGCATTTCCTCGGTTTTTCTTGGGCACTCAGTGGCACACCTGCATATTATATGGACGCATGCCTGGTTATTGGCTCAAGCATTTCATGCCAGTTGTTTAGCAGATTTAGTGCTGCTTTGCAATGGGTCATGGAAACTCGTCACAATGCCATCATGAGTCATATTTTGGACGATTTCTTTTTTGTTGGCCCATCGCATAATAGTCTGTGTGCGAAAAGTCTGAACTCTTTCTTGGCATTGTGTGATCATATAAATATTCCCCTTAAAGCTGAAAAGACGGTCTTGCCTACCAATGTCATTACAATTTATGGGATTGAAGTTGATTCAAATTCCATGATAACACGATTGCCCGCAGACAAAATCGAAAAAATTCTGTCTCAATTACAATATTTCAAATGTCGAAAGAAAGTTAAACTCAAGGAACTACAATCTCTATTAGGGCTTTTGAATTTTGCTACACTATGTGTTGTACCGGGCCGCACCTTTTTACGCCGTTTATATGATTTAATCACTATTGGCTACAAGAATTTCTACATTCGCATACCAAATCTTAGTGTCAATAGTTCAAAGTACATTTGCGTAAACTTTCAACCTTCTTTATCCTGGGCCATCTTACAGTACTTGATTCAGTACAAACATCCACTGCTTATTGGAAACAACATTTTACCCTGAAGTAATTAAATTGATAGTTTGAATTGGATTCATGGAAATGTCTGGCACAACTTGGGGAAGGAAGTTTAATTGCACAGAAATGTTAATAAATATGTAATTAGTCAGGTGTTTTGAATGAAACACATGTAGCACCTGTCACTTATCAATGAATGACGGCAGAACATGGTACAGAGAAGTGCCACAGTTACAAAACAGGTATTGGCATTATTTTGACCTACAGAAAATGATGTAGGTACATTTTAGATCCTGGAATGTCAAAGGTCAGATTTAGTTCATGTAAATTTGACCTTTGACATTTCAGGATCAGAAATGCTCATTGGTAGCCTCATCGAACTAAAATGATCAATTACCAACGTTTGGCTTAACACAAACTAAGAAGGACAGTGAAAATTCGAGCTGATTAAAGTGTCATTCCCTAAATTTTACGAAGCATTTAACCTAAGATTTTATAAATTAACAGTTGATTCAAAATATTTTAATCGTGTACATTACCTTAAGCACTGTCCGTATTGCCTATATTTTATCCGAAAACTTTAATCGACGTTGTCTGTGAGGCATATAAGGCATGTTTGCGTTTTCGAGATGATTGCATGTACCATTAGTTGCTGTTGTCGTAAAACTTGAAGCTGATAATTATGCTTCAAAACTTACGTGATGTCGCTTCGCGCATGTTAATCTAATATACAGTGCTTGTTGATATACGATGTTAAATCTCTACTTATATTAATATGTATACTGATCAATCAGAAAACGGAATTTAAACAAATACAGCAAAAGCAATCATGAATTGTCGATAAACTTAACTTGAAAATATGCAGGTCACTAATCTGAATCGGGTAGAAGCTGTCCCAGTGGTTTCATGCATCTGATTGGCTGTTGGGGTTTAAAGGTATTTTGGAGAATTTGATTAAATTTGCATAAGTCACATGACCTTGTAACCTTTCAAGATTGCGACAGTGGCATTCGAAAAGAGATATTTACCGAAGAGTTTGCAAAATGTAATAATGAGGAAGCTACAATGTAAATTATTTTCTGACAGATTGATATGAATGTTATGTTTTTGCAAATATCTATAGCATGCTTACCTTTTTTTTTTCCTTATGTTGATGAGTAGAAAAATAAAATTATTTGCAAATTGTCGTTGAATACTTTCTGAGATGAATTCCAGCGCGTGCAATAGTGCTATCAGCATTGCGCGAACATATTTAGAATAATAAAACCATGATGCACGATTAAAATGGGAATGCACAGAAACGATGAGACAAAGGGATTAGGTCCGGTTTTATTCATAAAACGGGTCCCAGATGATTTGAAGCATAATATATCAGTGACCAGTACAAAGTCGTGTCACAGGTGATATATACATGGCCGTGACACTGAATTCTGAAACACCTAGATGCTTCGTGGTATGATCTGTCTGTGATATATACAAAACGCATGTCACTTGAATACATGAATTCTGAAACACCTAGTCGATTCGTTGAATTATCTACAAATCATATGTACATGGCCGTGACACTAGACAACGCGTATTCTAGAACACCTAAATGCTTCGTGTTATAATCTGTCAGTGATATATACTACAAACGCGTGTCACTTGAATAAATGCATTCTGAAACACCTAGTTGATTCGTGAAATGATCTACAAATGACATGTACAAACACGTGTCACTTGCTCACACGTATTCTGGAACACCTAGATGATTCGCGGTATTCTAGAGTACAGTGAATATTCATGGTTTTATCTATCAGTGACTAGTACGAAACCGTGTCACTTTACTACGTTAGTCTTAAACACTCAGGCATGACCACTTGTCGAACTTGGCCAATTAATCAAAAAGATAAACAAACTGAATAAAATACATGAAGATTGGTGGATAATAGTGTCCTCTAGTGTGTTAGCAAGCAAATTATTGACGACAAACGAAGAACAAAAGGCGATCACAAAAACTCACCATGAGCACTTTGTGCTCAGGTGAACTAAACATGTTGAAAGCAGCATAAATCAACGTACAATCAATCATTAATCTACCAATTGTGTAAAAGCGCACTAAGGGATAATTTTACCTCTTTATTTTGAAAGCAGACAATGTCTTTAATTAGAATTTAATTTTGTCATTTTGTCCCTTTCCTGAACCTGCATGGCTGCCATATTTATTTACCAATCAATATGGCTTGGACTATTTTGTAGAGGGTCAGCCAAAGAACATTTCTAATTAATTATTTTGGAATTAAGATAGCGGATTCAAAGGAGAAGAATTTTAAAGTTTTGCAATTTTCACCCCTTTCTAATCCCCGGCAACTAAAGTTCTATATATCAATTTAGTCATTGAACAATTTTTATGATGAGGGTCATACTACCAATTTCAGAGGAGAAGATTGGACCATTTGACGTACGCCGTACAGTGATTGATCACAATCTTCGGCTTAAAGATCTAAACATAAGTAAAACGTGTAACAATAAAGGACAAATCTTAACTTTATTGTTGTAGATACTGTATGTATTCTCAAATTCTCACATACAAGGAATTTGAATCTGATTACTATGAAATTGACATAGTCTGAAGTAACGCAGGACACATATAAATGTAAGGAAGTACAATTCTGAGATTAAATGCAAATGAGAAATTTCTGTTTTTCAGTCACTATGTGTTTACATGTCGCCTGCTTCCGATACCTCAGTAGTAGTATGTAAATGGTAAAGGGTTAAGCCTTTCCTACATGTATATGCTATATGATGCCTCTGCAGCAGACACATTTTGAAAACACTGTGCCAAAAATGAAATATTGCTCATAATGAGCAATTTTCCCTTTTGTTAGCAGGTTTTCAATTAAATTCAATAATAACAAGTTTGAATATAGATATTTTCCAAAGCTTTCGTATTCTCTTATTGTCAGTTCAGCCTACATTTCCTTTTCTTTATTTGATGTGGATGAGTTTTGAAATATCTGAAGCAATGTTGTGTAACACATTGTGAGAAAAAAGTAAAACTACTTTTATTGAACAATTTACTCTTTTCTTTTACTGTAGTTTGGTTATAGACTACTAATCCGGCAGAATTTGTCTATTTATTGTATTGCAAAGAAATTCCGATATGTTAATAATACATTTTATGTATAGTGTTGTACGAAATTGCAATTGTGCGAAAGTAACGACTTTTCCCGAAATCTTTTAAAACATGTCAGTCCGAATGCTCATTTTTCATCTGTTTCCTTCTTTGATCAACCAGGAATCTAGAGTATTCATTCTAGGTTCCTGGTTCACACAAATATTGCATGCAAATGTGTCACTTCGAAGAGATATATAAATAATATTTGTCAATGTCACTGGTTCGAAGGATTGTTTGTCAGTCAGAAATGAAAGCCTGGCTACTTTCGTGAAGACTGCCACTTCACCCGGCTATTATATATTACAAAATTATGTTAGGTATACTTACTAACACTTTAGAAGATGGATTTCTATTCAAATAGCTTAACCAGATACGCCTATCTAGTAGTCATTAATTGGAACTACACGGAAATGTTTTCGTTTTTTATGTAAAGCGGCTTTACTGTTAAGTGACGTGCGTCTCAGTCACATTGAGCGAGACGCTTCAGTAAATGAGTTTGACTGTCGACTACTTTTACGAACGGGAAAAAAATATTTCATACTCAGTTCTATTTAATTTTAACTTTTTCATAAAAATGTCACACGAAGACGACAAAGCACTTTTATGACCTTATATATCGATTTAAAAAAAATAAAGATAGACTAGTAGACATAAAGCTTCAATCCGTTTGACAGACCGCTTTGTATACATAACCAAAATGGCGACTCCCATGGATTTAGCCAGTTTCATGGGTTATTAAAAAAAAATTAACACCTGTTACCTTGGAACCGAAAAAAACATTTATGATTTTACCCCTATAGATATCTTTCTCAATGCGCATAGTTTCTCATTTTCCACTTTCCCATCCTTACCTCCCATCAAATATAAGCAAAACGTGTATCCACCCCTATCCACATGTTTTAATAAGTAGTATGTCACTGAGTCGTAGGCAAAATGGGCTGCAAGGAGAAGTAGAAGCAGTAATACTGATACATTATAATACATATCAATTTTTAAGCCATATTTATATATGTATGTATAATTTTAACATTAAGTTGTTCATATACGTTTGATCATGTTTCATTTCATTTTGTTTATGTTTGAGGCCCTCATTAAAGATTTACTTGCATATATGTACTATGTCAAATGAGTGTCCTCTCTAAATAAAGCCTTTATTATTATTATTATTATTATTATTATTATACACTCAAATTCGGTTAGTCGGAGTTTCTACTTTCTTCAAACGAACCAGACATAGTTTTGGAATGCATCGTCTTCGTTTTAATCTTTAAGAAATACCCAGGGAAATACAGATTGGAACACAGACATGCAAAACGACAATAGGCCGAATGTTAGAACTTTAAATTTTAAAGCAGACATTCAGTATCAACCCAAATTCGAAAATAACTAATTGAAGCTGGTGTTCGGTTTTGCTAAATAATGCATTTCAAAATAGTTTTTTTCCCTAAAGTTGTATCTGTGACAGAAAAGATCGAAGAAAATGATTCCATTATGTAGTAGCATCCTTTAGCTATATAGCAATCTCCACATCCCTGGTGTGACCTTTTATTACATAATTGCCTGTACCAGCCTGTACCAGCCTGTACCAGCCATTCATCTTATGTTCCTGTCTAAGAAGGTTCAAACAAACCTAATTGAACTCACAGCCTGAACTTTTTCTTTAATTACCGTCGCGGGTCAACTTAAAATGGATGATGTCGACCATTTACGTCGTATTGTATTGGCTTTCATGAGTGATACGGGCCTATCAAAGTCGTCTTGAATTGACTTTTATTATTCCCTTAAGGAGAAGAGTCACCTTTATTCAATTATGTAAATAAAGAAAGCAGCACAGTGCTGGCTATGGCGATTATTCTTAAAAAGTACGTCTGCTATAGTGTATTCATCTACATTTTATAGAATTTAGAAGAATAGTTCGGCTAAACAGATACACAAATAGCCATAGGTAATTTGTATGAAATATCCTATACCATTTTAGCCAAATATATGTCCACAAAAGTCTCGGATAATCGTTTTTTTGATTGAAAGAAAGACAATTTCAAACACTTTCGAGAGGAAAAGATAACACAAGATAGTACTTACTCGATAAATGAATGAAAACAAGGATAATGATTTGTAATTTTAACGTCCTGCAGGTCAATACACTGTTTCTATTTTTGAAATATGTCAAAACATGACGTCGTAGAAATTACGACCTTACGATTCGATAAAAACAAACCCTATATCTAGAGGTAACCGGCATCACCATTAATAGTTGTGTGTTTACCCGAAAAGGGTAGCACCTACACTCATATTATATTCGTGTATATATGTGTATAAACCCGATGTATAGCAACTATTATGATACGTTAATTTGTAGTACTACGCGGAGAGTAGAATAGACTATATTTCGCGAGATTGAGCGTCGAGTGAGATGTCAATTTTTACTTTGATCATATACCTTGTATACTTTCAAAGCAAAACGAGAATATTTATATAAATGTCTTCATTTGCAATATAGAAATAACACGGATTACACATAAAACAAAATTTATGAATGGTGTGTTAATCACGCCCCACTACAGCACGTAAATGACGTCACATCACATTTCGTTGACGTCTCATAGTCAAATACGGAATTAAAATATGTCGTGGTTTCTTTAGCCTGTTGAACATGTTATAAGTACGACACCTTACTATAAACAGACGTTAAAATATGATTGGCGCTCTTCGAAGTCAAGGCATTTAAAAGCAGTTAAGACTCTGACCAACCTGTGTATATGCGAAACTAAATCGCATGCCCCTAATTAGTTACAGCAGGAAACATAGGTTACCAAATGTTACTTTGGATCTAACTGCATGCATGAGCAGATAGATCTTTATCGAGTATTGTAATTATTATGCTAAGGTGGATATTTTCATTTCCCAACAATTTTCAATATGACTGTATTGCATATATGCATGTTTTTTGCAACCAACTGTGAGTTAGTTATAAGTTCAATTAACCGTTTTTAATTCTTGAAAAAACAGGCATATCTGACTTCTCCAAAGAGAATAATTGATGCGTGCTCCATGAAAACAATCTTATTAGCGGGTTTATAACAAGAGTATATCAAGGTTTGTCCGCGTATGAATTCTCTCCGAACCTAGGGGATAAACATCGCCTGGAGAATTTTAAAACATTTGGGGAACAGAACAGAGCCAAATTAAACAGCGCGGATATCACAGGATTATCTAGACATTTCATTGTCATAACTTCTCAAAGTTAACCCTATCTAGTCGTTTGAAGTATTCAGGTATATTAAGGTATGACAAGGCTTGCATGCTGTTTGAACTTAGTGGATACATACCCTCTGGATATTTTCTAAACATGTGGGTAACAGAACACAGACAGATCAAACAGCGCAAATGCACAGGATTATTTAGATATTCCCTTGGCGCAAATGCTCAAAGTTTGGTTTTCGAAGAGAATGCACCAACCAGTCGTATGAAGGATTTCGGCAGTGTTTAAAGACTATAATATAGTTCAAAGAGATGTTCCGATTAAAATGTAACATTATACCCATGTATTTGTGACCAGATGATGATGAGTAGTAGCCTGTTATTTTCTATCTTAATCATTTTTGATTTGCCGGGTTTAGACACGTGATTTCCATTTTTAGAAAATAAACATCTGTAGTGAACGTGAATACGTAAAAGATTTCACCGGAATTGTATATTGGATATGGTTAGAATTTACTAGCATCTATTCAGCTTTACTTTCTTAATATTTTTCTCGTTCGCTTTGGCATATACTTTATTGGTTTGTAAACGATGTTTGTGCATTGTAACTGGTTTTCAAGATTGTTAATAACCATATATCTAACTCGAATTAACTAATTCACCTTATTTTACAGTGCTCAGCGAACGATTACATGTAGTAAAAGTATTGGTGATGTGAGAGATATTAAATGTCAGTCTATGTTGCGATTATTTGTATGTTCATTTGATTGTTATTTTTCTGTTGTTGTTACATGTATGTAAAGGTGTAACGTGTGCAACATGAGAGTAATATATATGTATATATATATGTGTGTGTGTGTATATTATTTCAGAATGTGCATCGTTAGCATTAGAATACTGATATGAAGTGATATTGTTATTGTTGTTTTGTTATCCTCTAATGTTCTGGACCAACTCCACCCTCGACCTTCTATAGAACCTTAATTGCCAACTTTCGGGAAATCCAGTGTCTCGATAACTCCTCTGGAGTTATATAAGGAAGAATAGTTAAATTGCTCCTACAAATTAGTTAATGAATGGATCATTTCATTTAAAAGCATTTGCTCTTTGATATGTTATTTTTTTAATATGATTCTATGATTTTTACATTTTAGTCCTTTTTAAGGTTTTTGTTGGTCACCCAAAGTTACATTGAAATAAAAAGGAGCTAACACTTATTCTGCTTTATTAAGGTATTTGAAAACATCCTATCGCTTCATTTCAAAGGATTCAAGTTGCAGAATTGTTCAACAGGATCTCAACAGGGTATCAATAACCGCCCCCCCCCCCCGCATTGGAGGTGCATTGGAGGTGTATAATCTACAGCAGTGCTCATTTTTGTCAAAGCCTTAAATAAACAAATATCAAAGTGTTCACTCTTCTAGAATAAATGGAGACTGGGAATTTAATAAAACAAAACATTTTATGACCCCCATAAATTACTCTAGCTTATCAAGCCAAGCGGACATCGACATATACCTGGTAAACTAGCTTATGTAAACGCAGGTATTGCTCGGAGATAGAGATCGCTCGATGGCCTAATGAGCCCTAAAATTGGCAATTAATATTTGGAGAAATAACAGAAGGTAACATATTTACATGCAATTATGAATTTCCATGCAACTCATTGCCTATGATGCCGTTGCCAAAATTAAGCGATTGAGAACAGAAGGGCAGAAAGATAAATATAAGATTTGGCCTATTAACAATATAATGTGTTAACAGGATACATACATTCCTTAAGTCAATTTCTCATTCGCTAAGATTTAGTTCAAAATATGTCTGATGGATGATGTGAACGTGTTCACATGGAAAGGTTTAATGAGAAAGAGAGAGCCCTACTAATGGAATATTATTGTTGAAATTGTAATATGAAAACAATGAAACAACCATCAAACACCCATATTGCTTGCGATTGTTCAATGGATTTTGTAGTTGGTCTTTAAATAGCATGTGAAATTATATCTGTAGCATATAACTATGTTTTCATATCAAAAGCAAAACAGATTTAATGTTAACTTTTGAAATTGAAACATAAATGATACACTGCGTTCAAAAAATGACTAGATAGTATTATGCTTGTAGCGATTCTGAAAGACCTAACACTTGGAGAATCTTTTGAATCTTACATTCACACTTACACATGGGTAAATAAGTATCAAACCCTTGGTAGGGTGTACGTTCTAAAGTAAATCATCAAAGCACACATTACAAATAATAGTATTAGATTTGATACATCATTTGCATTTGCATTTACAAATATTGTGTTTCCGAAACTGTTCAGTGAATGGTTCTGACCACGCCTTACGCAACATTGCATTAGATTCGTATTTTTTTCAATTTGGCCGTTATATTGTAAACCTTCAAAGACATTATATTCAACGTAAAGGCCATCATATTATATAATTAGATCATGTCTGTGGACGTAAACACCTTCCAGATTATTAAATGACGATCACACGACATGGTTCGCCAGTTCATGTTCGGTCAAATCATACGGAGACGGCACTCCGGATGGCTTTATAAACGATGATGTCAAGGTACCATGTCCAAAACCCAAAATGTCGATTTTCGTGTGATGTGGCTTCCACGTTGAGTGAATGACAGGGCAGAACCTATAAAATCATACTGAAGTACATGCTTCGAGGGCAGGATATTGTTCGAGGTTCATTCAGAATAACGTAGCATTGCACAGTTCATGGTATTTCGCAGTAATAAAACAGCATCCGTTTATATTAATGACACATTTATTGGTAGACAAAAACACTCAGAATAAAACTTTAGAGGAAGTTGTAATACGTCTTCATGTGTCAGACAAAAACATACTAAAATTACTGGCGACCAAATTGGATTCTCACATTTTTTTTTCTCCTCGTTTTTCTGTCATTTGACGACAGACAGGCTTTTAATGATTGGTTATTTTAACGTCTAGCTTATTGGTTTATTTTTATGACTCTATTTATCGGTCGATCTATTTTCAAATGAAGCAAAAGTGATAAACGGTATTCAAACAACTCCTGCTCCCATTTAACATCAGTGCTTTCTCATGGCATAGTTGCTGTTATTCATTCATTGTTGATTTGGACTAGTCTTACTAGCTGCATATCGAGGGCTTGATGTGAAACGGTTGTAACTAAAAACCTATTTTGAAAACCCTGGTTTAGGGGCAATTTTGACCCCTTTGTAAACAATGCAAATTTAGGTGCCATTGCTTAGAACGAGCAATGGCACCTAAATTTCCATTCTTTACCAAGTAAAATTATTTAACGCTTATAAAGACTTTATGGCGAGGTGATTAACCTCGGTAAAAAAATACCAATTTAAGTTACAACCGTTTCACGCCAAGCCCACGATATGCATTAACAATGTAAATAAGTACACGCGGAGACAAACAACATCGTCTAGTTTGTTAAGGCTGTTATGTTATGTAATGTTCTATGTGTTTGTACCTTTATGGGTTGTACTATGTATGTTACTTCTAAATTAAATCCCAATTTTCGTGCAGTGGGAATACCACATTAAATTCCCAAATGCTTTTTGGCACATTGTATATACATTGTATATACCTGACGTCTGCTACACGGAAGCGAGCGTGAATAGTATCTAGATCTGAATCTACACTGATCACAAAAACCAACATGTACATATTTTAAATGATATTTATGAGCATCTGTCCAATTATATTTTGACGCTAGATATTTCCTAACAATATACACTAGAAAGAAAGGTAGACTTTTGTTTAAAGACCATGTCAATTCAAACCTCAAATTTCTTGCGTCTCATACATTATGCAGAGCATACAAAAACGTGAACCCCATGTATGAAAAAAGAACAAAATCAACTTGTAAAACATCAATGTTATAAGAAACCTTCACTTTATCCACCTATGTCACGCAACTTATACAATGCACGTGTTACCAATTGAACAAAAACACACCTATTGTGTCATAGCTTAATTCAAACCAGGTGTAACGATATTTTGTAATACAACATAGTTACGCCTTGTTCAAATGGAGCCCATCATCGTTGGCATCTGGCAGTCTCTTTGTAATAAAATAATCCTTTGTATTTGACCCATTTGGGATTTCTGATAAGGAATGGAGCCGCTTAAGAAAAAAAGGAGTCTTGGACAATAATTGATTGATATCACATTAAAGGATATCTAAGAATGAATCAATGAGCTGCGCGTTTATATTTCTGTCAGACGTTTATAGAACTATAGCTCTTCTATGGACATGGATTAGTCTGGTAGGACTGTTTGTACACACGGTCACAGCTAATGCTCTAGTGAACGCGTGTACAACACGGCTCCAATCGACCAGGTGCGTATCGAATATATTCCAAATAACGATACAAAACGTAACACGTTATATACTTGCATGGCAAACTGTAATCTATAATATTGGGTTTTTGACTGGTGAGCCAGCCGCTGTCGGTGCTTCTATATTAGTGCGACATATCACGGCGTTTCCTTGGTCCTTTCTTCCATCCTTTATCCGTGTTTCATTTGGAAACCCCAAGATTGGATATAAATCTAGTATCCTTCTGTGTAGATAGTGATTTATTTTAAAAAAAAAATAACGTATTCCTATCATCATAACAAACATAGGGTATTTTCTAAATGAACGAGTCCATCGGTATCTTTAATGGACCAACAATAAGAGTACTGAGAAGAATCGTACACATGTATTTGAGATACCTTATTAAATGTCACGATTGACCGGAGACTAATTCAAATGTTATCCTATACTTCTTTGCTTACTGTATCTAATATATTTGTGTTGACCATGGACGGACATTGTTTTTAAACAACAACCTTTTTATCAGGCGCATTATATATATGTCAGTTATATGAAATATCACTTACGTTCGGTGAAGGACAGCTGTCTCATAACATAGTAGACGATTCTGGATCGGAAAAAACAAACACAAACGACTTTACTACTTCAGCGCCAATGGCACTTTTAATGCTTGTGCAAACAATACATATTCAGGTGAGTCTGCTCGTAAAGAGCTGTCTCACCTAAATTCAGCATTATTTGCCTTTTAGGTATAAACAATGTTCCCAAACTCATTACATGAAGACTTCAATCGTCCGATTTTGAACATGAAATAGTCTACTTTAGGAACTTCGGCGCTGAACTAGTTAATAATGAGTACCACTGTTATCAGATCTGCTCTGCTAACATGCTAACATGGTTCCTTAAGCGTGTATCATATGTTTCCATATTCTGCAGCAGAGGACTTTGAACATATTTTGTCAACAAATTGTCAAAAAATAAAAAATCTCTATAATTGAATGGATAACATTTTTTCACTATGTTTGTAAGAATCCGTCTGCTGCAGAGACGTCAAAAAGCGTCTATATGAGGGAAAGGGTTAACCATATATGATCACGTCAAGGGAAAAGAGACGTGTTGGCATTTCCAAACAGTGTTTATTCAGATCAGCTTGTGCATCTTCTCCGTCTTATCATAATGTTGACATAATCTTCTAACAGGCTTGTTTAAGTTATTTGTGAACAGCGTTATTGACCAGACTGTGCTGAATCACATGCTGATCAGGATCCACACTTTTCCCAATATCTAACTTTTTTCAATTCGCAATGATATCTTCACATTTTTCACTTTAGTCATTTAACTGTTATTTGTAGAGGTTAGTCAAAACTTTTATCCAGACTCAAAAGTTCATCTGTTAAAGATTTGTTGTATGTGGAAAAGGTTTTAGCCAATGAAACATGATTAATAATTTTTAAAACCATCTTTTTTCAAAATACCTTGGACTAATTAGTAGAACTTTGGTTCACAGGCTCATATTTCTCTGTTATAGTAATTGTTTATTTAAAATATTATGCATTTTACAAGTAGTATTTTGTTTACATATTTATTATTTATCTATAAGGAAGAATATCCTTTGGCATTTTTGGGAAACATGTACATAATATTACCATGTGTCTGATTAAAAAATAAGTTGGTTAATTGTTCGTTGGGAGACCCTCGACAGAAGTCTTATTGGTTTGTTGATAAACATGGGTCCAGGATGGCATCAAAACAGGCTCGAAATGGGGCGTTCCTTGTTTTACTTGTATGTTTAGAATAAAAACATAGAAAACTATTAAATCTATATTAAATCAGGAGAGCGATTTAGGCCTATAATGGTCAACTTCAATGTGTATAGGACCGATTTGAAAATAATGTGGCACATATGTTTCTTGTGACCTTTTAATAAATTTATAAACGATGCCTTTTTCTTCCTTCTATGACGATCGATTCGGCTACATCTTGCCGAGTGTACACGCTTGAATAACCATGCTGGCTACTTCCCTGGTATGATTATCAATCCACCCCGTACACTAGTAGTGCAACGTTGGCAGTGGGTATAAAGGAATCTGGTCTTTATGTTGTTGTCATTGCCAATTAGCAAAATCCTAAGTGACTTATCTCATTGTTGAGTGAAAGCATTCGTATTTAACAAACACAGCCTATGTACATACATATGAAACTGCCTGCATGACCTATAGTTAGGAATTACAACCGTCCTGCTAGTACTTTAACTGCTTTGATTAAAGTTAAGCGGCTTTTGATGAATGTATCGACCACTAATGGGATTACACGTCATCCCCTTGGTACAAGAAGTCAATGCCTGCACAATTTGGAATAAATAAGAATATGTTGATTTCGTGGGCGATGTCGACGACTTTTTAAAAGTGCTAACCAATGGGAAAAGAAAGGGTATTATAAATTGACTAATTCGCATTTTTGAGAATTGATTAACCTTGTATCATACCTATACTGATTTTGATTAGTTATGTTAACTGTTTTGTTTTACGTCGCTTTCAATATTCAGACATAGATATATCAGTCATAATTGTACCCGCGCAGCCATAAAGGTTTTGCTATCTATTTGTTAGTATTTTGTATGAATCGACCAGGGAACGAACTCTGATCTCCCGCGCTCGAGGCGGACTCTCCAACCAAGACAACAAGGAGACGGCGTACTTCAACTACAGACATGTTTATAATGTATCTGCCGTATACTTCAGATGAAAGCTCTTGAGTACGCCAATCGGGATTGTTTCTATCAAATGCAGGAACAAGTAGGCGTGGGAAGGATTTATTATTTCAACAGTCAAGAGTATTATTATGCCTGGTAGTCTGTGATCTTTTGACGGACAAGGTCGCACGTGTCATAACACACGTAAGGAACTTTATCTCTAACCTTGTATGTATTTGTCTACATATTGATACAGTCTAACCGTTTGCAGTCGTTAGTATGTAAGTTATCAACAGATAATTGCCACTAATAACAGTGACATTTGAATTGAGACTAAATATTCCTGCCTGATATGTCGTTAGAAATATTTACCTTTTTGACAACATTGCAGGATTGATGTGTGCCCGTTTGAATGCAATCTTTGGCAATATCAGTTATTCACCTACTCGAAATAGAAAGATAATTTAAACTAGAAAAGTGTTTCTAAAACACAGTACCTCCAACTAACTGATTGTGAAAACAAACTTTATGCCTTATATATATTAAAACCTGCATTGTTTTATGAAAGGATATTATGCCAATATTTCACATGTATTATGAGAAATGTCTTAAGAAATATCGGCCATAGCATAACACAATTTGAAAATATTCAAAACATTGTAGCTGCTCATCACTAGATACATATTTAATAACTTTTCTCAAACATTGTTCAGTTAAAGTGCATGTGAACTGTATTTACTTCCCAGTTTATCATGACCATAGCTTTGATAAATCGTATTATTTTTTAAAAAGCAAGGTATTTTAATTTTACAAAACGAGCATACATTGTTATTTACTAATGCGTTCGAGAAGATGTAATTATGTGAAAGGAAATTGCATTATGTGATGTTTATTTACAGTTCCAACATCATCCAACAAATGTATGTGTTTGTCTGTTGAATGATAATTGAACCTTTCCAGATTATCCCCTCGATGAAATATATTAGAATTTAACCGACCCTGTTTTAATCTAATATGTATATGAAGCAGAGTACCGGTTAAAAGTACAGGGGTCGGAAATACATGTAGTCGCCGCGTTGTCTGTGTTTGCATGAAGAAATAAATCCGTCTCTGCATCCGTAATGTCACCTGACCGGCGAACATTGGATGTAATTCATTGATATATCATTGGAATCGTCATTGCCAAGAGGTGTGGCCTATATCGTCTGCCAATACGTTTACGGAGTTAAAGCCTTTTGGTATTTAAGAACACTTTCTAAGTTCGGGGAATATCAATAAGCTTGACCTTTTTGCGTGTTATTATTTGTTCTGACATAATTGTTCGAGTAATGACCGTGAAGGATTTAATGAATACGAGAGTGAATTTTAGGTCGATGTCCTAAACAATGCATAACATGTCCGGCATCGAATACAAACAAGCCTCAATCCGATTAGGTAGCACGAATGTTGAAATGACAGATCCGGTTGGAAGTAATAGTGAATAATCACAAACGAATCATTGTGTATTTCTATGGTCAGACACGACGGCGGAAGTACAATTTATCCTAATTGGACTCGCAGGATCATTTTTTATAATATTCCACTATTACCGACCATAAGTTTCATGTGTTACAGACGTGTCTGATTAATATGTGTTACTGTATTGGTGAATGGACATATCTAGTAATTTTTTTTCCTGAAAATGCCCAAATGGATTGATAAAAATATAATGTACTAGACATAACTGGCCCACATAATTTGAAAGTGTATTGTCAAATGGTATCTTAATACCATTTAAAAGTCTAGAAACAGACATACGACAGACGGACCTATTACATTGTCGTAACGTCGTGAAGCTTATTTATTGGAGCATCACGATGTTACGGTATATTTAATAATCTTTCAACTAACGTTCGATAATCAGAATGCTAAAATGTTATGTGTTCGATGAAATCAGAGAGATTGTCTTTTTGCGAAATGATTGTAATTTTATATATTGTAAAAAAAACTAAATGAGGTTCGAAAAACAATTCCTATTGCTAATTCTTATTCTATAAATACTGAATGTATTATATCTTTACTTTAAAAGTTTTAATGGAATTTCAGCATTTATTTATATTTAATTTTATCGTCTTTGTGTCAATTCATTGTACAAAAAATGGAAGAAAAACGGTTAATACTAAAATGCTAGTTTCTCCTTCGTTAGTTTCATAGTTTATGTTTATAAGAACATGCCCCTTATGCAATCCGCTGTGGTCGAGTGGTTAGCGTCGGGGATTTCGAAACCTAGTACTGGTTTGTTTACACAGGGATCATGAATAATTAAATTTAATTGCGCGCTAAATGACCTTAGCTGTCGATGCGCCATAAAACAATATACATTCATTCATTATGCAACTTTTACATATTCGACACTTTCACAGATACGCGTGAATTTTCGTTAGTGAATGGTCTTTCGTGTCCATAGACGTATCTTTATACAATCAACGGCATTTCTTTTGAAATCAAATAATTAGAAACTACAAAAGTTGAAGAGATGCAAATAAATGCTTGTATTACAAACAATTTGGTCAACCACGATAGGCCAATCGAACATGATACCGGCATGAATTTTGCTTTTAATCGTTATAAAAAAAAAGTGCTACATGGTTGAAGTCAGGTTTTATTAGCTCTACTGGCTGAAAGTCAATCGAGCTTATGTCATGTAGAATTGACCGTCGTGCGTGCGTGCGTGCGTACTATTTGCATCAAACGACATCTTCTCCCTAACCACTTGGCCAATTGTGATGAAACATTACAAGAAACATCCTCTCAATGTCCTCTCCTAATTTCCTTCAACTTTTTTCTGGTTTCCATGGCAACCGAAAGAAAAAAGTTTAAAATTCTTCTCCTCCAAAAGTGTTGGGCCGATTTTCAAATTATATTGTAGAAATGTTCCTTGGATGACCATATATCAGATTCGTCAAGCCAAGATGATTTTTTGGTCGAAAAACATGGTCGCCAGGGGGCGGGCTTTTCTGCATTATATGGCTATAGTGAAAACTTAAAAAATATTCTCCTCCGAAAGTGTCGGGCCAATTTTCAAGTACATTTGTAGAATTCTTTCTTGTTAGACCCTCTATCAGATTCATACAAACAATGTTGATTGGTCAAAACATGGCCGCCAGGGGGCGGTTTTTTTTGCCGTATATGGCTCTAGTGAAAACTTAAAAAAATCTTCTCCTCCGAAAGTGTCAGGCCGAAATTCAAATCATTTTGTAGAAATGTTCCTTTGACGACCCTCTATTAGATTCATTTAATCAATGTTGATTGCCGCCAGGGGGCGAGCCTATTTTGCCGTATATGTCTAAAATGAAAACATAAAAAATCTTCTTCTCCGAAAGTGTAAGGCCATTTTTCAAATAATTGTGTAGAAATGTTCGTTGGATGACCCTCTATCAGATTCCTTCAAGCCATGTTGATTAGTTAAAAAATATGGCCGCCAGGGGACGGGGCTATTTTGCCCTATATGGCAATAGTGAATAAATCTTCTCCTCCGAAAGTGTCTGGCCGATTTTAAAATATTTTGCTAAAACGTTCCTTGGGTAACCTTCTATCAAATTTCTGCAAGCCATATTGATTGCTCGAAAAAATGGCCGCCAGAGGGCGTGGCTATTTGCCTTATATAGCTAAAGTGAAAACTTAAAAAATCTTCACATCCGAGAGTGTCAGGCCGAATAATATTGTTAATATGTTTCTAGGGTGACCCTCTATCAGACTACTTCAAGCCATGTAGATTGGTCGAAAAATTATGGCCGCTAGGGGGCGGGGCTATTTTGTCTTATATGGCTATAGAGAAAACTTAAAAATCTTCTCCTCCGAAAGTGTCTGCCCGATTTTTAAATAAATTTGTAAAAATGTTCTTTTAGTAACCCTCTTACAACTTCTTTCAAGCCATGTTAATTGGTTGAAAATAATGGCCGCCAGGGGGCAGGGCTGTTTTGCCTTATATGGCTATGGTGAAAACCTCTCCGACGAAAGTATTTGGCCGATTTCCAAATAATTTTGTAGAAATGTTCCTGGGTGACTCTCTATCTATCAGATTTCACCATGTTGATTGGTCTTAAAATATAGCTGCCAGGGGGCAGGGCTCTTAGCCATATATTGGCTTAAGTGAACACTTTAAAAATCTTCTTCTTCCCTACTATTTGGCCGATTTTCAAATACTTTTTCAGAAATGTTTCTTGTGTGACACTCTACGAGATTCCTTCAAGCCATGGTGATTGGTAAACAAATATGGCCACCGGGGCTGTTTGAAGATTTAATTTTTGCCTGCTGGTAGTGAAGCGATACTGGCCTTTTGGGCCTTTTGTTCCAGAAACGAGGAAACAAATATGTATTGCCAAACTGACTGTCACACAAACATCATGAAAGGCAAACAGAATATATTTGAAATTCAAAGTGTTGGATAGTACATGTGGCGAAACATGCAGACTTTCTCGAGCGGTTCTTCGAAATGAAAAGGTATTTTTTCCAAAAATTACATTTTAAATTAAATAAATTACTTAACAAATGAGCAACTTAATGATTAAATAATAACTATGAACAAGTTATCACCATGTTCTAGTTCGTGTCTTTTTTCGTCAATAAAAGTGTAAATATGTAACTTAAAGTAATGTGTTGAAAAACTTATAAGGAAATTAAAACAATTCTTCTTCTTGAAGGACACAAGTATTGTCATAAAAATACCCACGTCAATATACAATGGAAATGCGTTTGATGAAACTCAGCCTTAAATAAAACATACCGATTTATGATATTGCACACTTAATTTTTTATTTCAAAAGCTACGCAATAGTAATGTTCTATTTGTTCTATATCTTTAGGAGAGATAGTGAAATAAAATATAAACATCTTTGTTTAGAGTGTACTATAAATAGATCCTGTTATAACCTGAGAAAGAAATTTGAAGTTATTGGTCCATTGGTCGCTCAAATGTCAAGGATTTGGTTTATGTACTGGTATTTAGAAAGAAACACATGATCCTGGCAGGTGTTGTGTCCGAGAGATAGTTTGCTACAAAGGTAGCACCATTATAAACAACAATAGCTATAGATAATAGCAATGCGAACGTTCATATGTGAGTAATAAAGCTTACACTTTGTATGCACCGCCATTGATATATTGTTCCATTGCATGACATCGAAAGGTTATCCGGGGGTAAGAATAGCGTGCCATGTATATACTCAACTTATATTGTTGTCTGAAATTGAATAATTGTTTGGGTTACATACATGTGTTTCAAGCCTATTCGCGACCGATACACGTTGGGGGTTTTCCTCAAAGACTTCTGTACTTTTAAGGGAATCGACTGAACATAGTCAGATTGTCTTTACGTGATTCAGATTTTGAGGTAGCTATGTAACATATTTAAATGTTTTACAATATGTAAATAACCGACTTGCAAAAAGGTCGAATAAAAGTATCTGTGTTTGATGGTTGTGTGCATTCTACAAAACAACACTACCCAAAACATATTATGTAATGCATAAGGATAAAATGCCTATTCAATTTTATAAATAAACAGCTTGATTATTATTCTACAACGAGAGGGCCATGATAGCACTGGATCGCTCACCTGATTTTATTTTCTTTCACTTTAGCCATATAAGGCAAAACGGCCCTGCCTCCATGGCTTGAAGGAATCTCAAGGAGGGTCATCCAAGGAACATTTCTAAACAAAAATTTAAAAATCTGAAATCTACTTTGGGAGGAGAAGATTTTTCAAGCTTTCACTATATAGCCATATAAGGCAAAACAGCCCCGCCCCTAGTGGTCATGTTCTTTGACGAATCCACAAGGCTTAAAGGAATCTTAAAGAGGGTCACACAATAAACATTTGTACATCATTATTTAAATATATTATGCATATAAGACAAAACAGCCCCACTCCCTGTTGGCCATGTTTGTTGACCAATCAAAATGGCTTTTAAGGAATCTGATAGAGTCAGCCCAGGGACATTTTTACGAAATTATTTGGCAATCGGCCAGACACTTTCGAAGGAGAAGATTTTTAAAATTTCCGGTATAACCATATAAGGCAAAACAGCCCTGTCCCTGGCTGTCATGTTGTTCAACCAATCAACATAACTTAAAGTAATCTGATAGAGGGTCACACAAGGAACATTTCTACAAATTTATCTAAAAAATCAGCGTTACACTTTCGGAGGAAAAGATTTTTTAAGTCCCACTATAGCCATATAAGGCAATAAAGCCCCGTCCCCTGGCGGCCATTTCTTTGACCAATAAACATGGTTTGAAAGAATTAGATAGATGGTCACCAAAGTAACATTTCTACACAATTATATGAAAATCGGCCAACCAGTTTGGGAGAAGAAGAATGTTAAAGAGTTTTCGTTTCGTTGCCATGGAAACAAGTATTTAGCATGGATCCCTTTCTGTGAAGTTTCATCCTAACTGACCCACTGGTTACAAAGGAGAAGTAGTTGACGGATGACGAACAACAGACGCCGGACAAAAGGCGATCACAATATCTTACCATGAGCACTTCGTGATCAGGTGAGCTAAAACAGCAAAAAAGTTTGAATATTGTGTTCAGTTTGTCTGCTGATTTTATTCGTCCAAACACAACTATTTTTCCTTCTAAATGGTAAGTTGTATGGCTTTTTATGTGCATGTGGCCTTTTTGAGTTTTGCGCATTTCTCAAAAATGGGAGTTGTAATTTTCACATGTGTATACAAACGCAGGAATGAACGAAAGAAAAGCGTACTATAGTGACATTTGCTATTTACAAATATAACTAATTTCAATAATAAACTTCCACAACACCCGGCCACAATGGGCCTACATGTCACTCTCTACATATATTTACAAACGACGGTGCACAATTATTTACACCTGCTCTCAGCTATCATACACAATGTGTTATATATAAACATACATGTATTCACACAATCATTTGCATTCAAGAAATATCATATAATCGTATACATTTATAAACAGTATGTGTAAAGATTTACATAAATACACTAATGAAAATAGTTTAATTATATTAATTGGCGATTATTGTTAAACAAACAAAAATTGTTTTGTTATTTTAACAGTATTACTTGTATAATATATTTCTGCGCCTTTGATACGATTGATCTATAAATTTAGCTGTATGAACAAATTCTACGTTTTATTAAAGACTTAACTAAACTAAAGCATCGCTATCAATAACATTGTTTGGATATCTATTGCTGATTTTATTCATTAAATTATGTCTTACATCATTACTTCGTATTTTTCTTACACTACGCTCATTGTACAAAAGGTACATTTACGTTCATTTACAGGTAATCCAATAAACCTACCGGTTTCTACTCGTAATGGTAAAATGCCGCATTTAAATTGTGCTACAATGTAAGTGCGATCGTTCCCTTTCTGGGATAGATGTAAAACGATAAGGTTCTGTATGTGTTATTTTTTTTTTAAATTTAACATATGTGATCTTAGTTTTGAAACTTCTGTACGCCAGTTTTCGATACTGTTTGTCAATAGTATATTCTCTATATGCTTTAAATTGACAGTACTTTTTGAATTGTATTGTTCAACGCAGTCAGTTATCTCCATAATTGATGTAATGTCATGACACCAAGATTTTTGGTTTGATTCAAAGTCATGATTAAATATTGCCTTTGGAATTCGTGTATCATCCATATTTACGAGTCGATTCCACAGTCGTAACATGTTGAACCAACATCCTATATCATGTATTTTGGATATAATCGCTCTAAGGGCTCTACTTCCAGCTTGTGCTAGAGTGTCTGCTGTTTGTACATAATCTAGATGTTCGTGAATTAAGACTCCTGGGTATCTGTATGGGTCCGTATATTGTAGTATTTGGTATTTTTAAAAAGGAATTCTCTACTAACTTTTCCCTTGTTCCTAAAATGAATGCAGTTTCACTTTGCGTGGTTTATCCGTAGTCTCCATCTAAGGCACCAGTCATTCACATACTTTGCATAACTATTTCTGTTTCAGACAGCAGAATTATGCCATCTGTATAAAGTAGACAGCTAAGCCGTTTCTCATCAAACTGCAATCTCGTAACCCCCAGTCCCACCGAAGTCGGACCCAACACAGAGCACCCCGGATAAACACGTAACACCCCGTATCAAGATATCTTGATCCGGGGTGATCCTTGGTGAAATTTAGCTGACGGTCCCTTGGAGTAGGGCTTCATCAGCCAGGACCGTAGAGAGAAGGCATCATCCGCGGCGATGAAGTATGTCTTCAGCTGGTCATCGTTCGGAAGGGCGTTGAACACCTGTGCATGGCCTGTAGAGCCATGGTTCCCGACCTCAACCCACGAGAGCTTGTAATCGGCGTTGACGAGCGCCATCAGTATGATTGAGTGGACCCCTTATAATTGTCATACAGGGATCCACCATTCTTCGGACACTTCATGGCGATAAGTTTGCCATCGAGGGCCCTCAGACAGTGGTGGAAATTCCATCTATCTGAAAAGTTCTTGCTGATATCCTACCACTCCTCTGTTGTCATTGGACACTTGACGTAATCGGAGGCGAACTGAGCGATGATACCCTCACAAACGTCAGGGGTCAGTTGTGTGCCACACGGAACCCAAACATCGACGAGTGGTAGTTGTCCCCGGCTGCGAAGTAGCGAAGGGAAATCCCAAACTTCAACCCCGGTGAGAGTGCCTTCCTGTAATTGGTGTCTTGCGTCTTGATTATTACCACGATGCATTACAGGAACTCTTGGTAGATGTCGAAGTCGACACGGAGGAAATGTTTGAAGTCTTTTATATCTTCTTTATGTAACTCCTTCATCAGCCTGGCATGCTGTCCTAGGCTTGGTTTTCTCGTGGGCCAGCGTCTTATCTACAGACTATTAGTGAGTTTTAAAATTTACCGTTGACTCCGTTTTTCAGTAGACAACATGTCTCTGTCAACATAATCGAAACATTTTTGTAAGTCGATGAAAGTAGCAAATATTTCCTGTTTTTGATAAAGTCTATTTCTAAGTTATATGCTTACCAAAAACACGTGTTCTTCACATGACCTATTTGGACGAGAACTATTTTGTTCCTCAGCATATCATTACTCTCCAAGTATCGTAATAAACGCTTGTTCAATATATCTGTATATCGCTTACTTATAACCGATATTAAGCTGACTCTTCTATAGTTTAACGGAATACGCTTATATTTTATAGCATATTAAGGAATATGGACTATTATTGGGTTTCTCCATATAGAAGGAACAATACCTGTGTCTAAACAAAAGTTAAACATTGTTTGTAAAACGTCGATGATAACAGGGAATTTAAGTACATAATATGGGGATTTTATCAATGCCGACAAACTTTCATTTTTCGGCTTTTATTACGACCTCTTCTTCTTCTTTACGGGTAATCACTTTATTTAAAAGCGTGTTTTCTTGAAATAAAGGATCCAACATGTGATCCTCCATAAACTGCCTTTCATAGTAAGTGTTTTCAGGAAACTCTGAATCAAATTCATCCCCGGTCGAGAAGTTATAAAGGTTCTGAAATTCAGTTTACCAAATTTGTAATATCTCACCTTCATCGGGAACTAAAATTCCCTCATTATCATATACTTCGATCGGAATATGATTCTTCCGCTTGGATCCTAATTGTTTAACGTCAGGGGCGAAGCTTTGCAATAATCAATGTGTAGGCCGTCTCGTGAGAAAATCAACATTGTAGACTCAGCGTAAAGTATCGACTCGGATAGACACTTTTCGCCTCCTGTGGATTTTCTTTTCAGGAAGAACTACTCTATACATCTATCCCGCCTAAGACGGAATGTGTTGGCCGGATCAGTCTGCACGGACAGCGCAAGCTTATCTGGTCGATACATTACGCAATGTCTCTCGCCAATGCTGCATGTTTGGACATTTTGAGAAAAAATGTGTAGGCACGTGCCTACAGTGCCCAAAGGGAGCTACGCCCCTGACCGTGATGCCACAATTTACGCGGATCATCCAATGTCTAAAGAAAATGTTCGTAATTATGTTTTCTCTGCTGATCGTAAAGCTTTACTAAAAACCTTTCGAAAATGAACAGAATTAATTTGATTATATTTCGCTTTTCATTTATTCCGCGACATCTTAGGTATTCACGTTCTATTTTATGAATGTCATGCCATATATTTTCCCCAAATGGTTTAAAATGTTTGTATCTCTTCTTAGTCCGTTAAGAAGTATCAAATGACGGAATATATATTGTTGTTCATTTCAATCAACATTGCCTCACAAAACGAGTCATACACGTCAGCTTCGTTTTTTTGTTTTTTTCACTAAATAGTTCTATATTTCTGATCAATTGTCTAAAAGCGATTCAATTCTAAAAAAAGGTTTTCTGATATTCGATTGAGAGTATGAAAACCTTGGGGTTATAGTGCTCCATTTCCCATGTTGTATAAGATACATCCTTTTTTTCACACACTTGCTTGTGATATTTATAGGTAAATCGTAAACTATTGTGATCTGGTAATTTACTCCGCGGTCCAATCAGCGATTGACATTGTCTATCAGCAATCATGGTCGAGGGGGAGATATCAAAGTTCTCACAGCACTCAAAACAATCATGAGGTATACATATATAATCAATAATAGTCCGCCCTTTAGACGAATCACATGTATAATTGTCCTTTACCGGGTCAAACCTACCGTTAAAAACACATATTTTTGAGTCACACAGAAAGTCTAAGAATGTATGTCCATGTTGGTTTACTACTTTATCACCTGTCTAGAAAGAATATTGTCATTATCTCTGACTTATCACCGATACGCAAATTAAAATCACCGCAGATTATTATTGAATCGGCGTCGGACAACAAATATACCTGACCAAGTAAAAGAAAAGTCACTACTGTTGCGTCCCCACGGAGAGTTCTCGGGAGTAAGATAAGCTGTAAATAGTACAATGTTGTTATAGTCTGTTTCTTTATGATTAAACGAGATACCTAATATACCCTCGTAATTATTGTCAGACGTAAAGATATTGAATTATTTAAACAGAAAATTTCTCACAAATAAACCTACTCCGCCAGATCCCTTTGGAGCATCAACGTGTATTCGCTGTCGGTTTTGACCGAAGAAATGATAACCGTCTGTAGAAACATTTTCTGAGTTCTTTAAAATGGTTTCGTTTAAACTGATAATGTCTGATTCTAGGCTTTCTAAAAGCTTCGTTCTTAAACTTGTATTAGTTTATGTCCATCCTGTTATATTCACATGCAATATGGTTAGGTTATTATGTCTAAGCGGGCGTTGGGCTAATGCAGTACTTCGTCCGTCACGGTTGACTGACGCGCACACTGACTTGTTGTAGATGGGTTATCTTTCTTGAAAATATGTCCGTTTCATTTGACGCCGTCACTATCACCATTCGGTATCTCTGATAATAGTGTTTTTGCGTTCAATTCCAGGAGACGTTCTGTATGGCCTTTTATATGGTAATCTCTTTCAACTTAAATTTCGCCCTGAGTACCTCAACATTTTGGTTGACATTTTCCAAATCAATATTGAGTAGACGTGGTTTTCCCGTATTTCTGTCGGGACATCTTTTCACGTCCTTTATGTCTACATGGTGAATATGGTACCCAAGGGCAGCAATTAAGTCCTGGACAGTTTCGAGTGGTGAGAGGTTAGGTCCCACGTGGACTTTGGATGCTATGACCGTTAACTCTGAGTTTTTAACGGTATGATCACACTTAGATCCATTTTCCCTAGTTAGTAAAATGATGTAGCGAGTTGTAGGTCAATATCAACCTTGACGGCTTTCATTTTGTCATCAATGGTGAATAAAATATATTTTCTTAACTGTTCAATTTAACTTTCAAACACGTTTTGCAGACTTTGTAGGCCTTCTCTGGTTATCAATATAATCGAGTGCGGCCGTTTTCACCGTTATGTTAACACTCCCGATCGAAGTGTGAATAATTTATCTCTGGTCAGTTACAAATTGAAAAGAACAAAAGGTGAAACACAACTGTGTTCATATTTTATATTTTTTTCCGAGTACTCGATTATTTGAATTACTAACCGATTAATCGAAAAACGTACGCTTAACCGATTAACCGGTTACACGTTGACATCCCTCGTATATATATTACCATTGTATTTGCAATCATAGAATAATGGTTGATGACATAATGTAAGGATTAGTTCGCATTAATGTTATATATCTGACATGCAAAATGATTACCGGTAACGTAAAACACATAATTGTGTATTTTTGTTTAATTGAGTATTTGGTATTTTAAGACGTTCTCAACAGTTTCGTAGTTATCTAACGCCGTCGAGCTCATCTATCAAAGTATTTGATGACTATTTTAATCCAGAGATATACATGTGCAGCTGGTATCCTTCCAATAAATGTTATTTGTAACCCAATGATGGAAAAGGAAAAGGAATGACGTTAGTCTGTTCCATCTGAATGTTGTCAATCATCGTAAATAATCATTAGTCGAGCTACGTTCGACATTCACGAAATCCTTGGATTGCACGACCCTGTCGGTACATTCTTTCATACCGTGCGTTTAAACATGCATCCTGTTAAGCTATTGTCTTTAACAATCTGGAACATTTTATGAGGGATGGGTTTTTTATGTTCTGAAAGTCTGCTTCCTTCTTTAAATCTAAATATATTGTGAATACTGAACAAGAACATCGTTAATTGCGACACTGAATACGATAGATACTTAGGGGCAAACACCTGCTAACCACCCCTATATATGTACGTCTTGCAAAATATAAATAGTTGGAGCGGTCAATAAGCAAATTCACTCATTGAAAGGAATATTACAATATTTGGGTTCACTTTTCCGTAACAAATCTATAACAATTACGATATTAAAATGCATAACCTTTTTTTGCAAAGTCTACGGGTAACCATTTCTCCCTTGAAAACTGTATCATGGCTACGTCGCTATTTCTCCCGTCACATGCAGCCTATCGAACAATGACCAAAGCACATGCAGATATTAACTATTTTGAAACGCCTGTTTGCTACGTTATTTACACTGTCCCATGTCGATTGATACTAATTAATAAGTCTTGGTGGTGATCATTCAACTTTCAGAAGTTTTGAAAAGCTATTTATCAGCATCGGAATCCGATCTCGATATCTTTTGTTCGTGAATTGACTAAAGTAACGAAACATGTTCGAAGAAACATGCGTCGCCTGACAGTAAGTCAGTAAGGGAAGCATGAGATACAGAGTGCGGAGGAGTGTTTCATCTGCCAACATAAAACCACTGTGAAAGATGAGGTTACAACACAAGTTAAATTCCTCACTCTTGATACCTGTTTCCTGGAGACTGTTTAAACTACAGTTGACATAAGTGGGCCCAGAGTAAATGAAACATGCGATTATTCGGATACATCGTTTAACTCGAACCTATTTCTTGGACAGATAGCTGCAAATACATAAATGGACTCAGGAAACATCAATGGATCGCTCGAAATCAACGACATTCAAAGTAATGTATTGTTCCCTTCATGGAGTCACCGCAAATCAAACATCACTGGTTTTTTTTTATCTAATGGATTGATAGGAGTTGCAAATTAGCAGTTTTCTACCCAATCAAAATAATCGATATCATCCGACGGTACACTCGAGTGCCGATCACGGTTTTCCAATCACAAACGAAGTGTCATGTTGGGCATGATAACCGGGTAGTTTTTAAACGATCAATTGATTGGTTGTTTGTGATACATGGCAATGGACGTGGTTTGAAATACGATCTCGGATCTATGTATTCATATACAGAAGCAGTGTATAACGGGAAGCGCACTAACACTTTACGTCATACAATAATGATGTATTACATGAAATCAAACTTAATTTATGTTTTGATAACTAGAATGCAAATATGTCAAATATGCATATTCGGTTTGTATGGATTAAGACGAATCTCCCTAGTAAACCCTGTGACTGACATTAAGATTTTCTAGTTTTATTATATGATTACATATTACATATATCGTTGTTGCCGCTTTGAAAATGAAATAGAGTCAAACATCGGTGGCTTGAACTCGCAGGGCCCACACTAAATAGTTGGATTTTACGACGAAGACGAAGAGACGATATGCATATCGTGTGTGTAAGAAAGCACATTATAATAAAATAATACCAGTTTGTTTTCTTTTGATCGCAGACGCATTTATGACGTAGATATTTTGTTATTCAGTTATGTCTGTATTCTAATTTCATACACTATGTACATGTACCAATCAACTTAACTAATAACATTAGTTATGCACAACAATTACCTCCCTGCTGCCGGTATCATTGCATACGAACAAAGTAAAGCTCAAAGATGATGTATTTTATTTGTTTCTTTCGAAACCTTCTTATTGCGATAGCTAGACGATGTCTTTGCTGATTTTCCAAAGAAAGAGTTTTTGCAAATCGATCTTAAATTGAGATTTATATAAAGAACTCATCATTGAACAGTTAGTGTACGAAGAGTCATACTAAACACAACAAACAGCTGACGAGATTAATGAAAGGTGTGAAAAGTCGTTGACTGAAAGGTGACAATATACCTGTTCGACCTATCCATTTGTTAAATCATCCTCGGTACCCAGGCTGTTCATAAATTATATGATACTCTGAGCAAATTTGCTAGCGAAACTTCGTAAAGTATGCACCACGATTGCCAAGCGGCCAATCAAGCTGCTGCATTTCAACTCATAAATTATTCATGAGTACGAGATTTTTACAGCCAATTTGCCCAGGGTATCATATAGTTTATGAAAAGCCTGCGTTAACATGCATGAAAACTTTTTTTTTTACGTGTCAGCTTAAAGTGGCTTGACCATCGGACGACAAAGGTAAATATCACTACTTTCCCAATTTTAAATGTCTAGTCTGTTCAATTATAGATATATTTAAATGCTATTTGTCGCAGTTCTTAAACTTCGGTCAAAATAGCCAACCTCGAAAGGCCGGACGCAGTGAGGACAACATAATGACGTGATGTGATGCAGGAACAACGGTTTAAAGCGGTATTGACGTATCATAAACTGTGTTAGTATTTCATTGACGTACTTAAACATGATATGGACAGGTTATATTACATTTAGTTCTCACTGCGGTTGTGTTCTCACCACGCAATGATAACTTGGTAAATGTGTGATACGGGCGTGGTAGGATATTTTAATACAGGTACTAATAACACAGTTTTACCCAATATTCTAAAAAAGAATAACACTGTCCCTCTATATATATATTTATTTTTTGTTTTACGTATATGTTTTCAATGCAGAAGACTCTAAGCATAAGGGTCCAAGTAAGGGTTAGAAAACAGCTAATTTTGCCAAATGATTTTCATCAATTTAATTATGTTTCTTTCTTTTTATAACTAAACATACCAATAGATCTTAGTATAGATGAAAATACTAATGCTAATTACGTGTTTGCTTAATTCAACTAAAAGTATGCGTACATCATTCAGTATAGTGGTAGTATACTTCTTTTCTATTTATAGGATTCTCGTTATCACCTGACTTTCTGATTAGTTTTTTACTTATAATCAGTCAGATGTATGGACATATATGACCTTATTTGGATATATTATTGAATAAGATATCAATAATTACGTTTGCTTTGTCAGGTCGAGTAAGGTAGAACTCGACCGTTAAAAGTGCGAACAGAATCCGTGCGAAAATGTCTCATATATGGTTGTTGATGAAAACTATACTAGGATGCGAACAGTCAAAATATAAAATCGCATTCCTAGTACAGAAAACTGAACTAAGTCTGGCCCTGTAGCACTTTTGCTTGGCAGAAATTGTCCTTTTTTCGCGCTTTCAGAAGTTTTGGGACTCACCTTTGCCGTTTACAACGTCAATCAATAATGCGCATGTACAAGAATTTGAATTCGGTTGTTAGGATCACGTGATAAATATACAGCGATATGTTTAGATTTACAAGGTTACTAACCCAGTAGATTTTACAATGCAAAATAACGAAAAATCTATGCAATATTTTTAATTTGCATATCAATCAGCAAATTTCAATGCCTTACATGCACCAACAACAAGTTAATAGCAATTTTTAACAATTTGCTTTTTTTATTTTATCTTCTCATAAGGAGTTCAGTCCCTTTAAAGTAACTACCAATCTATGGGTGAGTTCGGATAGAGAACTGTACGTCATGTCTAAATATAAATTCAGAAAACATGCGCACTAATGCTTTCCATCTGAACGGTGTTTCCTCGTCTTAGTAGTAAACCATTCGGAACTACTCGGGTAATACCGTAATCCTTCATCATGCATTGGTGAAGCATTCATCACCGAGGTATTTCGAATGAGTAGTAAACATCGTTTGTTGCCATTTTGAAATGCTAGTAACCCCAGGCTTGAGGTGGGTTATTAGGATTCGGGTCAAAAGGTCAGAATGACGTCACTAAGGTTAAAAATATCACCGTTCAAATGGATTCCGAGTGCACTCGGGCTGTTCTCGGATCCCATATGAACTCGCCCTATGTTACTACATTGACACACTTATATTGCCGGTTTATACAAATGGTGGTCCGAATTGTAGTTACCTCCCTTTGTACAATATCCGCCATTTGTTAGTTCACGAAAACATAAGGACAGGTGTGTTTATTATTGGGATTCGCTAGGTATCCCTTATTGTCAGGCGTTTCCGTCTGCCTGTGTGTATGTGTGTGTGTGTGTCCAAATATTCGCAAAGCACAGCTCTACAGCCCAAACTAACGGGCCGATTCCGATGAAACTTGGTGAACAGGTGCCAAATGCACTCAGGGTGTATGTGTTTTCGTTTCGGTGCTATTGACACAGCCGTTGCTATGCAGCTAGCAAAAAAACAGTTTTCTATCTTTTACAGTTTTGAATGTGAGAATCTGAAACTTCGGTTACAGATACTTCGAGATATTTAGAAAAAACGTGTCTGTTACTTTTTATTTAGGCCTTTTTTTAATGGTAGCCTTTCAACGATAGTCGTTGCTTTGCCGCTAGAAAAAGTACGCCTTTTAAAAACACAAATTATTTTTTTATCTTCTCCTACAGTTTTAAATGTAGAGAGCTGAAACATCAGTTACAGATACTTCGAGATATTCAGAAAATATCTACCCGTTACGATTTATGATTTAAGCCTCTGTTTCCAAATGGTAGCCTTTCAAAGATAGGGTATTTTACAGTCGTTTTTGACTTCAATCGCCCCTAACGCTGCAGTGGTAGTATTCGATAGCGATGTTATTACACTACCTCATAGAGGTTTTCAAGAGCTTCAAAAAGTTATCTTACGTCATTGACCTCCGCCCTCGGGTTTCCGAGCTACAGCCGGAAGTTTGCAAAATATACCAAGGCGAAACCAAGGTTCGGTGTATACGGGTGCGTCTTGGCATGGTAATAAAACATGGTTGGTTGACCGGAGAGTGTTTTTACAAGGTGCACACTTTTCACCAGTGTTCACCAAGTCACCACAATAGTGACCCTATCAGACTTGTTCTTCATATATGTATATATATATATATATATATATATATATATGCAAAGGCGAATCCCATGTCGCCTACCGGCTTGTAGATATATTTGTTAATGTTCGTAAAAGATCGTAAATACTCAAGTCCGCTACGTGGCGTTGTGGGCAGATAATCAGTATAAATACTGAGTTTTCTGCAGTTTCAGTCAAGGCCAGATCTCTGAATAGGTAAAATCAGAGATTATTATTAGTTATCTCCGGCTTTTGGGTTTTAGATGTTGCTAATACATTCTCACTCTAGAGGCAGCCTCGCTGTATTGATTGAGATGGTGAAGAGGTTTTTACAGCTTCACTGTGTTGCTCGGAGCATAGTAGGCTTGTTTTAGTCGTGTGATGTTACGCAGCTGCTGGGACTAAACACTTGCTGGGACTAAACACTTGCTTTGACACCTCGCTGTGTATAGTATCGCTTCAGTTAATTACCCCACCCCCCTCCAAGTACAATAACAAATAGTAGAAAATGCATATACGTATACATGTTATAGTTAGCAAAGTATCGTTTTAAGCCGTAATAAAGACTTCTACTTCATGTTGTTCAACACACAGTTTTTTAAATTTAAATGCTTCTTTAATAGAACTTAATTTGTATTTTTTTTCGATCATTCTTCATAAGAGATATAAATTTGCTTATAGAAGGCCAACTCGTATAGTATATATATGTATGACTCTGACATGTATGTCAACAGATACATATTTTGTTACGTCATTTCTATGCACTTAAACTGTTTCCGGAATTTAGCAAAATATTATTAGTAATGAATAACCCAACACGACAGGCTATAAATATTCTTTTATTTTCCAGATATAAGTTTATTAATTTGAAATAAACAAAACAAATAACAATATTGAGAATTAAAAATAATGCAGTCATGCCTTTGTTTGGAAACATTAGACAAGTTAATGGGCTGGCACTCTTGCTCAACTACTTGACGATATTTCTATGTTTAGTTTTGTGAATTCCTTGTCAACGACACTTTCACTAGTAATGTATTGCTTTCAAGACATATTCAATATAAACACTGTAGTTAACAAATAACGTGGGATGGAAACGCCAATTAGATATACGAGTAACGGAATAGATTAACAAGAACTTAGTGTGAAACAAATTAGGGGGACCGAACCCTCAAATATAAAATGTTCCAAAATGTCGTCTGCTGCAAAATGCGTAAACATCCGTCTGCATATGGGAAAGCATTTACCAAGTCACCAATAGACATCCCTGGTTTTAGTAAGTCGGTCATTTAAATCGTTGCTCGTATGTGTTAATTAACTTAATTTAATCAACTGGAACGCTAAATACCGGGTAGATAAAATAACCACGACGGTCTGACATTCTCTCCAAATGTATAACGTTCGATTGATAACCAACTCACGTATCTAAAATATCTAGGAAGGACCAGTTAATCCTAGCTACTTAAGTCAGTATAAGACGTTATGCGATGTTAATCTACATAACAAATGACTGCGATGTCCTTTGCGAACACATTTTTGGTTCATTTCAAGACGGTCAATTAATCGCAGAAAAAAATACATAATTTGCTTATCGTACAATTTGATTAAAATGTTCCTCGTTTATAATAAATTAATAAATATAGCACTCCCACGAGAAAACCAACAGTGTGGACTCTGTTGTAGTACACACTTGTTATGAGAAAAACGTAAAACCAAAATATACCCAGATATGAGCCGAATTACGAAAAAACAACATTGTGGACTCAGCGTAAAGTATCAATCCGGATCAGCCTGAGCATGCCACTCAGGCTAACTCCAACAGACACATTTCGCCTCCTGTGGATTTTCTGTTTCAGTAATCATTACTTTATACCTCTATCCCCCTGAGACGTATGTGTCGGCCTGGAGTAATGGATTGCTCACATCGCATCTTGAATAAATTCCAGTTTGCTTTGTGAAGCCTCCATCGCCTCGGACTCGCATAAAGGTAATCTTGTAATTTTACGTTTCTTATTGTTATCTGCAATAGTATCGTCTTCGTCCATCCCTCTATTTAGACACTGGAAGCGGTTATGGTTTTTAATTGGGTCACCGGATCCTTTGGGAATACGATCCGCCTCCGGACTCCTTTGAGTTTGTCTTGAGCTAGAAGTTCATATTTTGTGGCTAGACTTTTTGTTTTCTATGGGAACAACTTGAATTGGTGCAATTACTTTAATTGGTTCAATAACTTTAATTGGTGCAATAACTTAAATTGGTGCAATAACTTTAATATGTGCAATAACTTTAATTGGTTCAATAAGTTTAATTTGTTCAATAATTTGAAAAGCTACATCTTTCTTTTCAATGTGCTTAGTAGATGTGCTTTTGGTGACATTAGCATATGAGGTGGTCAAACTAATACGGGCTTCAACAATTTTCTTTGCCTCGGGATAGAAAATACCTTCTTTACAGTGAATGGTAACCATTCCCTTCTCCCGTGTCTTTACATAGCAGGAGCGGGAGGTAGAATTATGTTCACCATCACAGTTCGAACAGTTAAGTTGTTGTTGACAGTTATTGACATACATGTAGGTATCATGTTTGGAACCTAATGTAGAGCAACGGCGGCACATTTCATCTTCATTAGTCTTTCGACATTTACTTTCGTGATGCCCATACTTGTAACAGTTGTAGCACTGCAAGGGGCTAGGAATATACATATCAACAGAGACTTGTAAGTGTCCAATTTCTTAAGATCTCGGCAAAATAGCAGTATTAAAAGTGAGTAATAAGGTACTTGTTGGTTTCTTGATATTGTCCCTGTTGGTAGAAACTCTTCTGACGTCAACAACAAGTTGATCAGCAAGTTCAGCGGTTATTTCTTCCTCAACCTCAGAAACCCTGCAAGATCTGAGCATCTGATAATACCCTTTGAAGTGTTTAAAGTTGTTTAAAGTTGTGTCTAAAGTGGCAGATATATTAAGGTCTTTACTTTTAAAAGGTTGTCTGCGAGTGCCTTCTTGTAATATCGCCTTTTGGTATCCGTTACGGTCCAGAAGTCGCTAAGCTTGATGTTGATCTTGACAAAATCGCGGAGAAGGAGATTTCTGATGCTCCACCTTGGACTCTAAATAGTCCATCATTCATTTATGATCGTGCGACCGATAATAATGCCTGCACAGATCCTTTTGCTTTTAAATCCAAGTATATGGAAATTAAAAATACATATTTTAACTTTGAGCGTATTTATACAGATGGTTCTAAGGATGGCAACAGAGCTGCTGCTACCGCAGTTCTTGATGGCGATGTGATAACATTTCGTTTGCCAGATAATGCTTCTATATTTTTTGCCGAGTTAAAGGCAATTAATTTGGCTTTGGACCATATTGAATCCGAAGGTTATTGACGATATATTATTTTTACTGACTAATTGTCAGCTATGCAGGCACTTCAAAATGACAAAATATAGAACCCTATTATTGTTAACCTCCTTTATAAGCTATCGCGTATTTGTGCAACATGACATGTAGTATTTTGCTGGATCCCCTGTCATATGGGCAAAAATACTGTTGATCGGGCTGCAAAATCTGCTCTTTCACAATATATATTACCATTTAAAATACCTTATTTTGATTTTAAACCTTTAATCAATGTTTTAATTCACGATTATTGGCAATGTGACTGGAATGATCAAGTTAATAATAAACTCCACTCAGTTAAGATTGTGCTTGGGGAGTGGCTGCCAGCTTTGAGAGCCTTTGTCGTGAAGAAAGTGTTGTTGTCCGTCTACGCATTGGACACACATGGCTAACGCATGCATACTTATGACAGGAGAAGAAGCTCCTCAATGTATTCCATGTTTTACCCAACTTTCAGTACAGCACATTCTTCTTGAGTCTGCTGATTTCGCACAAATACGTGACAGGTTTTTCAAGGGTCAAAGTATCTATGTAGAATGGCGTAATATTTCATTCCGTATGAAATCATTAATCTTTCATTCCGTATGAAATCATTAATCTTTCATTCCGTATGAAATCATTAATCTTTCATTCAGTATGAAATCATTAATCTTTCATTATCCCCAATGAACCTAAAGTAGTCTGTTCTTGAAATGTTAAAAGTAACAGTGAATAATATGGATTCTTTCGCTTGTCGATCCTGGAACAATAACACTAAATCTTCTCTGAAAATATAAGTCGTTAAGTTGTAGACTTTCGTAAAAGAAGTACAATTGGAATTGAACGCTTTATTGGTGTCAGGTGGCAAAAAAGTCGAAAACAAAATAACCCTTTCTAAGGAGACGATGATCTATGGCACCTTTCCACTAGACAATTTATAATATTGTTGAATATGGAAAATATTTCAAAGACTTGGACATTATGGCTTTATTCTCGTACGTATGTTTTGTCTGGTGATTTAAAGATAAGTTCTCAATTGCGTAAACGATGTAAACTAACAATATTGATCACCCTCATTGGTTGACCAATACGTGATGATGGTCAGGCACGAAGCCTTTTTAACTAAGTTTGTCTTCTGTCTCAAGTCACTTATTGATAACGAAGTGTTAAGCTTAACCACATTGCCTCTAAATTGCTTGACTGCTTGAGACATAAAAGCGTTTACATTGTTACTTTCCAATACTCGAGTAACGTCTGCTGCTGTTGAGAGTAAAGATAACTACCAATCTGTTTGACAATGATGTATGTCTCTCTCCCACATATAGACAGCTTTCTTACACTTCTGCAGAATGATGAGCAATTTTACCATTTTGTTTAAATTGTTAGAGTATTTATACCTTCATTTAAAGACACATTCCATTGTGTATATATGTTTTCAAAGTCGTCTGCTGCAGGTTTGTTGAAATGCGTCTGCATGTTTTAAAGGTTTAATACTTTCAGACTTGTAAAAGGGTTTACGTCTCTCCCGCATCAAACAACTATGGAAAGAGCTTTTTGAATAAATAAGAATCTCTACAAAATGAAATGTTAATAACTGAATGGAGTTGATCACGTTGTGGCAAATGGTGAAATTGGTTTCTTTAAGCATGTTCTTCTTTTGTATAAGTCTTTTGAACTTGTCGTGTTCTACATATGTAGGGTCTACATATAGGAAAGGCTAATAACTTCCAGACTAATGATACAATCGGCATGCTGTCTTGTAATTGGAATAACGATTAATTCACCGAATCGCCATTAGATCCGAGACAGGATAATGACAAATGAAGGCATTTATATTGACGATGCCCTTTTAAAACAAACGCACAATATGATTACTCACAAAATGTGAGCGCTTGATTAATTGGTTGGAATTAAAGTTGCATTTAGATATAATTATCCCTCAGCCGGTTGTGTTAGGAATACACCGGCAGTCCGTCCTATCCGGAAACGAGGGTCCTGGCAGTTGAGGGAAGCTCATGGATCTCCGGCTTTCCAATACACTTTGTTGGCCTCTGCTTCGGTGTAAACGAGAGCCTAGATGGGCCCGCTCTAGTGCAATCGGCTGGACATATTTTAGATTGAGTCACATATTTATTGATTTTTTTGCAATACTTGTATGTTCACTGTAATGTTGTTAACATTTCATAAATATATGTACATGTATCTACGAGTGTTGTTTGTTCTTGTTCATTTAACAAACTCCATCTGCTTGTTGCATGCATTACATATACACCTAATTTGTATTATATGTGCTCTATTTAATTTGCACAAAGTTTACAAGATATTTACCTGGTCTAGTATAGGCTTATGGGCTAATTGGATGGCACAGAATTGTTGATCGGGGCACTTGACTTGCACGGCGAATCCCCGACATGGCGGACACATCAATGTTCTTTCTTTTCGCACTAAGTTATTCGCGGTATCTAAGTATACCATCTGTGTACCCCTGAGGCAAGAAGCTGGATTTCCGCTCCATGAATCGTGTTCCCATGTTGAACTTTGTTGCAGGTGGAGGCGATATATATAACTTTAACATGGATGCTCAATACGAAAAACGAACTCAAATGGACTCGGACTACGATATCGATAAACCGATTGGCAACATTACAAACCCCTCCTTTCCTCGATTTTTATTGATCGAATCTAACTCAGCGGAACCTCTTATATCTTCCCTTTCCACTTTTGTCTTTGAAATATGTCTCGTTTCTCTTGCTGTTTCACATAAGTCTGTACACTCATAAAATCAAGTATTCTCCTCAACATTTTTTCAACATCTCTGCCAAATGCTCCGCCCATAATACATGTACTATAAGTACGTCGAACACATTTATAAGATGTCCAGATCTTGCAAGGGTTTCGGAGGAAGAAATTGCTGTTAAACTGGCCGACCAACTGGTCGTCCATGTCAGTCAGAAGAATGACTTCCTACAGGAATAATATCAAGAGACCAACAAATACCTTGGTATTTACTTTTAACACAACTATTTTTCCAATGTCTTTAACAATTGGATACTTGAATGTCCCTGTTGATATGTACATCCCTAGCCCCTTGCAATGCTACAACTGTTATAAGTATGGGCATCATGAAAGTAAATGTCCTTACTGATCAAATATAAACCAGTCGCACTTTGCTTACAAGAAAGTTTCCTGAAACATTTCTAACAAATTGACACTACAGTATCACTCATCTTACCACACTGATTCTTGGACAAGTAACCGCGCTTGTGGTGGGGTTGCTGTAGTTGTTAACAACTCAGTCCCGCATAAGCTAGTACATCTTGATACAAAATTGCAGGCACCTGCTGTTAAGATTTCTATTAACAAAGCAGTGACTTTGTGTTCATTGTATGTATGCTGCTGGATATAGAAAAATTAAACAACCCTATCTCTCAACTCAAAACACCTTTCATTTTAATGCGGGATTTCAATTGCTAAAATACATTGTGGGGATGTAAGGGGGTCTAAATTTAGAAGATTTTATTTTTAAACAAGATCTTTGTCTTTTAAATGAAAAATCATAAACATACTTGCACCCTGCTACTTATTCTTACTCATCTCTTAATCTTGCTGGTTGTAGCCCTGATACATTTCTTGATTTCTCATTAAGGCTGCAGACCACCTTCATGGAAGTGATCATTTCCCTTTGATTATCACTAAAACTGGACGCTCTGTCCAGGAACGTTCGGGCGATGGAGGCTTCACAAAGCGAACTGGAAGTTATTCAAGATGCAAGGTTAGCAATCCATTGCTCCGGATGCTTTCTTGGATTGTGATGATCCTACACAACTATTTACTTCATTTATTTATTAGGCAGCTTAAGTAGCAATACCCCAAACTTCGACAACTCTTAAGCATCCTTATATTTACGCTGTCAAAACTTAAAACTAAAATCAAAACCTTCAAATCCCACACATAGAGTTGTTTTTAACCCTTTATACAAATAATTGTGTTTAAGGAAAGAACGGGTAATCTCGCATTTTGTTGTCCGTTATTGACCTGAAGTTGCTAAACTTGATGTCGATATTGACGACATCGCGGAGCCAAAAGTTTCATATGTCCCACTTTGGATTGTAAAACGTCATTTGTTCATTTATGATCTTGCGACCGATAAAAAGGCCTGCACAGACCCTTTTGTTTGTAAAATCAAGCATATGGAACTTAAAAATACCTATTTAAATTTGAGCGCATTTATATAGATGGTTCTAAGGATGGGAAAAGAGCTGCTTAATTAAGCCGAATTAAAGGCAATACATTTAGCGTTGGACTACATTACATCAGAATGTTGTTGGCGGTATATCATTTTTACCGACTCATTGTCTGCTATGCAGGCACTTCATAATGAGAAGATTAAAAATCCTATCGTAGTTATCCTCCTGTATAAACTATGATGTATGTCTTGTACATTACATGTTTTATTTTGCTTGATCCCCAGCCACATTGGTATTAAAGACAAAGCTGATAAGACCATAAGATACCATTTAAAAATTTCTATACAGATTTGAAATCTGTATTTGATACATTTATTCACCGTGTTTGGCACTATTAATGAGATGATCCCCTGATAACCAACACAACATTACATTCCATCAAACCAAATATTGGTAAATAGCTACCAGGGTTCAGATTATACCGACGAGAAGAACTTTTTCTTTCTCGTCTACGCATTGGACACACTTGGATTACAAAGTGTTACTGGCTTAAAGGAGTTGATCCTCCACAGTGTGTCCAATGTTTTACAAACCTTTCTGTACAGCACATTTTCATTTAGTGTGCTGATTTTGCACCAACTCGTGACCGGTTTGTCAAGGCTCAAATTTTCAACAGCTCTTTAAGACTGTCAGATCGGAATGAATTTTTCATTTTCTTAAGGATATTAATATTTTTAAAAAGATATAGTTATGTTTTTTTAATTGCCTTGTTTCAAGTCCACGATAGTTGTATTATGTTCGTATGACATGCTCTGGCTTGTTTGTGTTTATTCATTGTACTTACTTCTTCATTTGTTTCTCGCTGTTAACATTTACTCGGATATGTTATGTTCATGTTATGTATCACAGCTATTATGTTTAACGTATTTGTCTCATTGTTAAAGTTTATGTTTCAAAATGTTATTTATTTAACATTTATATTTGTTAATGTTTTTGTTTAAGCGCCGGCCGAGCCCCGGTAGCCTAGTCGGTAGCGACGCGGGCTGTCAATCCAGGGGTTGTGAGTTCGAATCCCGGCTCGGCCAACTTTCTTTCCGAGGATTGACAAAAGTCAATGCGACATGCGTCATTCCTCTTTCACCGATGGGCTAAGTCTATGTGGAAAAACAGCCAGTTGCTTGGGAAGATTGTTGTGTGGAGTACTGGTGTAAGAACACCAGGAAACGCATGAGTACGTGAACTGGCCGCCGTGACATAACTGAGAAATTGTTAAAAACGGCGTTAAACCCCAATCAATCAAACATTGTTTAAGCGCCGACGATGACCTTTGATGTCGAGGGGCTTTAAAACACTATTCATTTACTCATTCATCCATTACAGATAATTAGTTAGCGTCGTTTTGAAATATGTCTTTTGAACACCTATCCAAAATATGTTTACTCAATACGTGAACGACATGTAAAACGTTAATATTATACATTTTAACATAAATGTCTAAACTTGACATTAAAACAATAATCGAAAAGGCATCGTAGCAATTGTGTGTGCGTATATCAAGTATGTTTCACGGAATAAACAAATGAGTTCAGTGTCTCAGTATAATTTGTCACTATTCGATTTTTACAAATGATTCGTTGAATGTTTAGAACAAGCAAACATTTGATAAACATACACGTTGGTTAGTAACTGGCTGGCTTTGTCACGACTCGGATATACGGGGTTATGTAGTAAAACGTGTTTTCTCGTTAAAATGTCCGGCTTCTCAGTGCTTTACATTTAATAAATACGGTCGTTGTAGCCGAGATATCGAATTGTATCATTCTCAAAAAAAAAGAAAGGCGACAGCGTGAAACGAATAGAGTATGTTTATTGTAATTGTTAACAATACCAAAGAAATTACGAGAAATCAATATGGTAAAAGAAAATTATATTTCTCAGCTCTACAGCTGACATGAATACATGTCATTTATCCAGCATTGGCCGGGATACACCCCATACAAACTCAAGCAGCATACACAAAAGAAAAGAAAAAGGAATCAAAGATCAAAGGTTATTATATTACTGATCGTCACGAAGGTGATTCTGTATGAGAGCTTTGGGATTCCGTTTGAATACATTCAAGATTGCTCTGACCTCTAAAGAAATATAACGTACCTTCTCACGCGAGTCTAATGTATTGGTATGTCTATTCATGGTGCAAATGAGGTCGTTCGTTTGCTTTAGAAAGCACGATGGAAACTCTGTCTTAATATCAATTGACGATCGAAGAAAGCGCATGTATGTTACCCTTTTATTATTGGGTACATCTACGGGTCAGTTGTTCCTTTTTAGATTCTGATGCCGGAAATACCATGCACGGAAAATATTGAGGTAAATCTGTCGTTCTTATTGATCACATATTCCTTGTAGACTCCGTGACTGTATCATACTGATTTGTTATCCTAATTATTCATTATCTGTCGTAAATTATCTTCATGAAAATTAAATTAGTAAACAATGAACGTAGTTTGTATTAATATAAGCTACAGCTTGAAATTTACTGAATAGATCAATGACACTGCTTTTTTTCAAGTTTTCAATATAAATAAATTCAAGAACAAATAAGCTACGTCCCAGTGGGTCATGTTTTCGATTGGATCGAAATAGTGTCAGCAATCTTGGTAGAGGGCCTTCAAGGAACATTTGTATTCTGTGCCTTTGCACCATGATTTTAAACAGATCTTAATAATTCTACTATACAACAATAAGGAAAACAAACTCCACTCCAAAAACGTTTTCACACCGGGCCGGATCATTTGTACATTTACATGGCATTTTCCATCTTTATGATTCCGCAGCAACCTACGTTCGAGATGGAATATAAGTAGTCGAACTCCTTTGAAAGAAGACATTCTTGTGTTGTCTAGGATATTTGTTAAATGAAACTTATATGTAAGGTTAAACAATAGTTTATTCACATGAGTTTTACATAGCCATTTACAAGTTAATAATACATACTATTGATTTATGTATCATACATGTTAAGATGCATGCCAAGTTCGAAGAAGAGTTTTTGCCTTTGGACTTTGTAATTTTCATAATTCTGCTCATTTCCTTTTGGATGCGTTTAGATATTCCAATAATGTACTTGTATACAGACAACATACAGATGCTGTTTGAAGGCTATTTTTGTGTGCAGGATTATTATACTTAGTTAAGGCTTTTTTTATGTGAATTGGAAATGTCCATAGATAACGAAATGTACGACTTGTTTGCGCGTGTGGGCATTCGTATGGTTCACACCTTAAGTTCCAACTTGTGAAACACATTTATTTCACGCTACGATTATATTTATCATTATACGTGATAAACGAGATTATATTAGTGTACTACGGTTGACTTTGTCACAATAGGCCCTTCTTAATATAGCCGCATGCATATGTATGTATTTCTCAGAACGAGGCTAACTAAGCAAGCTCCCAAAATGTTACATGTAAATACTACACCTTATGGCAGCATTTTGCAGTAATAGAGATCTTTAACGTGTACCATTTGTTTATTTTTTTGTTAAAAAGATAATGAAATGCAACAAAAAGTCTTCTGAGGATAGATCAATAATGAAAAAAGCAAAAACCTTTATAGAGACGGCATATATTCAATACCTCAGAAGTGAGTACATTCCCTTCTTACTTTGTTATAGCCATGTTAGTATTTGAGACATTTCTCTTCTTATCAGTATTTTCATTGTTCTTCAAAAGAAGAAACACTATACTTTCTCATCCATCTTAAAGTATAAATTGATAACCCTAACTAATTGGGTGCTCGGATTTGTAATCTGCATTTATATAGTGTACCGTATTTAATCTAAACATAACATCCCAGTAATAATGTTAAAAGTAAGCAATTTCTCCTTTTGCCACAATTGTTTCAACTCAATTCAATATCAAACGTCTATTTATAGATAGTTTACTTAATTTTGCCCAGATGTTTTCAAAGTCGTCTATGTTTTAAGTGGATAAGGGAAACATAGGAAAGTTAAAGTTAGATATCAGTACATGATTCAAATAGATAATCTGTGTTCATCTCATTTTCAAAACAATTATTTTCAATTACAGATAGCATTCAAGTTTAAAGAGGAAGCCGACACATTTCTAGCGTTTTGCTCATGTCCAATTGGTATGTCTGGGCTATAGGTCATTATGTTGGTGTCCTGTACCAGCTTGCACGTTACAAAGCTATTGGACACAATACACTTGCAGAAGATGTTAAAAAATAAGTTGGCCACAAATATTCCATTTACCCCCTGATGTCTACATTCAAGGCAAGGATGAGATTTGAATATAGAACAGTTTAAGAGAAGACAGATAAGAAAAACATCCTTTAAAGTAGGATATGCAACTGTCAGCATTCCAAAAGTTGTTTGTTCAACAACGGTCAATTTCGTTATGTTTAGTTTAATTGGGGTTTAAGGCAGTTTTCAACATTATTTCAGTTATATCACGACAACCGTTCATTTATTTATATTCCTGTGGTAAACAAACTAGTACCAGGCTAGGAAATATGCCTTGCTCAAGGGCACCACACCATGACCGTCGTGACTGCAGATCAAACCCTGGACATCTGATTTCAGGTCACCAAGGCTAATCACCTGACTATGGCGGATTCCTGTTTTTCCATGAGGAATTTTAATTGTAAATTAGTTTCTGTACATTAGTGTATGTTTTCTTTTTGCTGTGAATTTTTTCTTTCAATGTGTTTTGCCAATAATATCAATAGGTGTAGCAATGAAAGGTGTCTTCAGATTTACTGAAATACAAATTTTCATTTTTAATGTGTGTACATCTATTTGATTTAATATTATACATCACATTGTTAGTTACACCTTAAGTTGGTCATGGTCATGCCTAGTTTGTTTGGCCAGGGATCATGAATAAGTGAACTGTCCCCGCGATAAAACTGAACTTTTGTTGAAAACGGCAAAATTCCCAATTAAAACCGTTAAATCTCTCAGAAAATTACATTTTAAAAGCATTGTGTATATGTTCCTCTGTATTGCTCGCCTTGGTAGTTTGTCACAATTCAAATTAAATTCTGAAGGTGTAAGTCTTTTAGAGTCTATTTGGTGCATTTTCTAACTGCTGACAATGTTGATAATCTTTGAGTTTGTAATGTTTTAAACAAACAATTGTCGTCTTAATGATCAGACACAGTACCGAACATCAGTTTGTCAGAGCTGTTTAGCATAAATACGGCAACTGCATTAGTCAAACTGATATAGTGGCCTATATAATATGGAACATTCTACTTTATTAAACGCTTGAAATGTATTTTGATAGTTCAATTCTAATATGTAAAAGCAAAATAAACTTGTGACAATCATCTACGAAAGGAGATTGTTAAAAAATGTTTTGTAAGTTATTGGAATAAATAGCATTATGTTAATAAAAAAAGAAAGAAATTTACATTGGTATGTTCTCCTTTATCCCTTCATTTCTTTTCGTATTTTGTTTTAAAGTAATATCTTTTGATGCCATTGAATAAATTATCATATTTTGAATCTGAATGAATTGCATAGTGGAACAAAACAATGTAAGACAGATTTTTTTTTTAGTTTTGATATTTTGGCTTATCAGTTGTTCAGCTATTGTTTACATTCGTGCTTAGTTAGCCCCATTCTGGTGATGGTGTGTCAGTTATGCATATAATTTGAGATAGGCCTATAGTAAATGTATGTAATAAATTTTTCGCTTGACAACTAACAGTTATCTTTGGATACACAATTTATTTTTCGTATTCCACAATGTGTCAGGTAACAATTACATATTTACAGAACAACAAAGTTAATACAGCTGAGATGATCTTAAAATACTCCGTGAGTATTTACAATGTTGTGTTGTTTTACCGGATCAAAACAAAGTCAGTTCTGCATGACATTACGACATAATCATATTACATTTTATAACAATGGTAAAGTTATCATGTGTGTAATACTGTTCTCGACAACCGTCTAAATGTTAGTTCGTACCTGTTCAAACTTCGTTATGAAAAAAAAAAAAGAAATTGTTCTTCTCTGAGACAGCGTCAATTATAACACAATAGGAAACTGGCCACATACGTGAAATGATTGGCGGTTAATTATTGAATGAATGCGTCATTTCATTTCGAAACGGCGTTCTCCGTTGTGTTAATACCAACGAAGATACTAGTATCAACAATAATAATGCTGTGTCCATCTCGAACAGGAATCATGTTTTGTTTTATATTTGTATATCGGTCACGGTTTGCTTTATATGAACCTATCGTCGTCCCCCTCTAGACCTCACAGCAAGTTTGATATTACTAAATCATTATTACTATATAGAAACCATAAGAGGTTTTACATGTTAAATATAGTCGTAATTTACTATTATTAAAATCATTTCAACATGAATATATTTTAACAAAATGTACATTGAAAACAAACAGTAATGCCGTTATAGTATTCATGGGACATCTGTGATAATCAAAACAGACGATACAGAGCTTGGTCGCAGCTACATTCATTAAATGTCTGAAGGGCTATTTTCCTGTGTCGTGACATAAATACAATATGAGCGTATGGCGTCATTCTAAACCATTCTTCGCTTGGATCATATATCATGTTGCTCTTGCCTAATCAAGCAAACATATAATGTATCACCCAAGAGAACAGTGTTGATTCAATGTTGACGCTGATTGCAAAATGATTATAATTCAATCAGCGCCATCGATTACATCTTTATCTGATGGAATGTGAACAACCTGCTAGTTTACTTATGTTCATGAGTGTCTGGCTTGAAATAATGGATAGGTTTCGGAAGTAAAATTCGTACGGTAAAGCGGCATCTCACAGTAAAGACACGGCTGGCCTATTAATTAGGGAGAGACCTTATAATAATCAAAAATCTTTATATATTATTTAATTCAAACAATTCCCTTCAGTATAAATTATGAAACACTTTTAATTTGTCGTATTTTAAAAGGCGTTGAATTTCACAAAGGAAGTTCTCGGGTTAATCTATGTGTGTGTTTACCTAATAATTATGTCATAACAGGATTATCTAAACTTCTTGTTCATTAGCTGTATATGATTGATTTCAGTTTCATTTCGTTTCACCATGTTTCTGTCAACGTGTCACGGCGTCTATTTCACATGTCCATATAAATCAAACATTGGTGAGTTCTGTCAATTACTGATCAGTGATCAGGCTGAACTTCGAATGAGTTTATATTCAAAATAGGGTTATTTCTTACAATATATGTATCATCGTGTTTATTTGATCAAGCATTGTAAAGACGAATTAGGATGAGACAGCAACAGCCAGATTTACATTAAGAAGACTAGGACTAAAAATATATTTTGAAAACCCTGGTTTAGGGGAATTTTGACCCCTTTGTAAACAATGCAAATTTAGGTGCCATTGCTCTGGGCGAGCAATGGCACCTAAATCTCCATTGTTTACCAAGAAAGAATAGTTAACTCTTATAAAGACTTCATGGCGAGGTGATTAACCTTGGTGAAAAACATACGAATTTTAGTTACAACCGTCTCACGCCAAGCACTCGTTATTTTATATCTAAACATTACTCTACCCATATTCTAGTCAGAATTCTACCAATGGTTATTGTCAAAGAACGCGAAAACTAATTTTGTAAATGACTGAGCGATACGCACATTTGAGAGAATAAAAAAAATCCTGTTTTTGTTTTGGTTGTGAAAGATCAGAAAACTGTTAAGACAGGGTAGGGTTTAATGGGAAATGTTTTACAGCTAAAATAGAATAAAATTCAATTCAGTCAAACACTTTGCATAATTTGCACATTGAGTGACTTAATTATTTATTATACGTACTTTAATTTTTAAAATATCCATTACTTTGTCAATGGATAGAACAACATTACGTAATTTATCATTCGTGTACAGGCTTGGGTGTGGCACTGTTCTTGGGGGACCTTGGTTTGATCTCCGGTCGTGACATACGGGCAGGGATAGTCTTATGACCGATATACCGGTTCCGAGATAAGCGAAATGTTGTAAATGTTTCGAGAAAGACCAAAGTAAGACTTTAATACTGTCTAAAAACGGCATGAAACATTATACACAAACATCAGTAGTACCCGCAATTTACCCGCGAAATGCCGTGATATAATTGGAAACTTCTGAAGGTTGCGAACAACAGAATGCTAACAAAATACAAAAAAATTGTGTGCATGTATATTTCCAAAATAGGAGTGTCGCATACGAAATACAATCTGTACAAAACACCAACTTGTGGGATTGACTACTGTGAAAGAAATATTTACATGTTAACCTTTGCTTTCAGTAACCCTTCTGAATTCGGCTATATTTTAGAATATGCTAGAAAGTAAATACTTCTTTCGTTATATAGAGACCCTCAGAACATGACGAAGTTTGAACCCACCTTGCATCTCTTTCTTTTTTCCGCTACGACGAATATAGAGATGTTTCACGTCAACTATTTGACCACTTAACGACCAGTGCAGAGAATCGGTAAATTTAATTTCAGACGTATTATGTGCAAAAATAGAGACTATTTTAGGGCAATGATATGTTTGCCTTGTTTGTTGGGGTTGTTGACCGAATCCAACGTATATTTATTGTTTTTGTATAAAGTGGTCTATTAGCTGTTCTCTTCCTAAAATAACATTCTTTCTGTAAGAAAACGGTCATAAAGTATCTACCTTAATTTGCGTTATATATATATCTCTGTTTCTAACGGAGCATACGGATGTATTACTGTATCTTAAAGATTAATGAGGAAAGTATAAATTGTTTTCAAACGACCTATATGTAGGTTTAGGTGTATTTCACAGCGGCCAGTGCTTTATCCCATACGCTTCCGGACGCTATCAACTCAGTACTCCACTCATCAACGTCTTGTCCACAGTCGATGGAAATCTGGCCCACTGCACTTTTAGAGTATTCGTTGAACACGAACGACTCTGATTTCAAAGTAACTGGCAATATTGTCTCTAAACAACTATCTTTCGTAATTGTACGATTCTGTGTCGATTAAATCTGTCTATGCTGATTGTTGGGAAGAGACGTATATTGATGAGTCAAATTTAGGAGTAGGTTAAGCAGCGGCCGTCAATCCGTCTCCCATTTAGGTCAGACATTTTTATTATAATGCACATTGCGATCGAAGCTTCATTAAACAAGTGTATGTACGTTGTTCTTTGTGACTTATGATTGTTATACCATATGAGCCGATGGCGATGCTGTTGTTTTCTTTGTCTGATGTAAGTATATATAAGGTATAAGACAAAGATTATACCACTTTATACTTCAATTTTGAATGCTACATAATATGGACGTTTACCAGATTCGACAAAATCTCCGATCTAGTGTCTGTTTATAAGGATGTAAAATAGTTCTTGTTAAACATTTACGAAACGTTCGAAACTAGCAGCAATCAAGTTTGAAAGGAACTAGGTAAAATACGGAAGCTCTTTACAGAGTAAAGAACATGTATTTAATGACGTTTCAATCATTATTGCAAATGCGAAATTTATACTAGCGGCCAAAATGTTTTCAAAAGGTGACGGCTGCAACTGAGTCCACGTGCATCTGTTTCTAGGAACTTTTATGAACAGTACTTTTCTATAAACAGGTTTATTGTATACATAACATGTCCGTATACATTGAAGTGTCGTTTGATGAATAATGCATACAAAGTGTAATTTCATGTGCACCCTTTTCTATGTCGAGTGTGTTGTCTTAATAGACCGGCAGGATTTGTGTTTTTATTTAACATTTATTGTTGTTAATTTTTCGTTTATGCGCCCAAAATGACTTTTGATGTCGACGGGTCTTAAAACACTATTCATTCATTCATTAGAGATAACTAGTTCGTGTCGGCGTGAAATATGTCTTTTTGACACCCATTCAATATATGTTTAACTTTAATATTAGTCATTTAAACATAACTGTCTAAACATGACTTGAAACAATAATCGAACAGGCTGTCAAAATTGTCTGTGCGTATATCGGGTATACACGGTTCATGGAAAAAAACCAAATGAGTGCAATGTCTCAGTATAATCAGTCACTTTCAATTTTGACAACTGATTCGTTGAATGGTTAGAACAAGCAAACATTTGATAAACATACACCTTGGATAGTTACCGCTTCTCAGTGCTTTACATTTAGTAAATACTTGAAATATGGTCGTTGTAGCCTGGGACCACTTATAAGGGGAAAGGAAACTAGTGTCGTCTGCGACAATTGACTGCCGTGTTTACCAAACGTTCCACCTGCGCATGTCTTTAACGTCCGGCGTGTCATTTTTAAAATTCAGAAAGCAGAACGGTAAAGTCGAAACATATTTACTGGTTTTGCTTGAAATGGATATTATACAGTTTTATATTTTAGATAGTTACAATAGGTAAGTGTTTAACTTTATTCTTAATTATTCCGCGAGGGCCGATTTATGCGATATTTGAAGATCTTGGTGTAAATAGATGTCTCTCTGCAGAGTAAATTTTTTAAGTAAACAAATGGCCTCAAAATTGTCGCTTTTTCTGATATAATGGTGTGTTAAAAGAGAAATTGCATTAGATGGGTGGTGTGAATTTAAAAAAGTTAAAAACATTGAAAGTTTATGTGTCCGTGAAAGGCCCTGACTAATTTTTAAGGATTTTAATTAATGTTTTCATGCATTATTTGTGGTAGGAAAAGTGCCTAATTGTCCAAAATGAACATGTAGATAGTTCAATAGCACCGAAATAGTTGTTGTCGAAAGATTTCTTAAGTGAACTTATTATGGAAAATTTTCTTAAAATAAGATAAAAAATCAAAAATATATAAATTGTTCTTGGGATTAGGCCTAATTTTTTTATTGTGCCTAATTTGCAAACCCTTAAATTTTTGAGCAAGTTTTGTTAAACTTTTGATGAGAGATTTGCCAATGTTGTAGATTTTTTGTTTACATTTAGGTGTCTGTGAGGATGAATTTTTGAAAACATCAAATTCAGTCAATAACAGACAACTGATTGAACACTTCCGAGGTTAGGTTAAATTACTAGGAAACATCTGGGCAGAGATCTTAAATAATAACACAAAAATGATATTGTACGTATGAATTGTGCTAGTTTTACACTATTTAATTGTGTTTTCTCCTTTAGTTTGAAGGTACTATGGGCCGTCTTCCGAAAGCTAGGATTAGTAGGAATTGAAAGTATAAATGGAATATATTAACTGGTGGTCCCATGATATAGCTTCATACAGTGGAAAGACTCGGAGGCGTTTGTAATTGAAAGAGGAGTCCACAATTCGTTGCAGAAATGAAAACCCTATTCAAATTGAATTAGTGAAATGTGTTTGTATAAAGTAAATCAGCTTCATATAAATTTATATCAGGGACGTGTTTGAGTGTATTCTGAGTGTCTGGCTGTCAACAGGTTATGATGAAGTAGGTTTACCTCTATGGAATAATTATATCTACTCTGGAGTAGTGAGTACATTGTTAATGACCTGGCAAGGCACTTTTTCACATAAACTTATACTTTTCTTTTGGCATGTATGAGGATTGTTACTGTTTAACTAATACCACATTCTTATCAATTTACTTCATTAAACTAATTTTCATAAGTGGTTATGCATTTTGAAAACAATTATGTAGCCAAAATAATAACAGCACACCATGAGCAATATCTCCCTTTGCCATAAACTTTTCAAATCCATTCAATAATTATACTTTCATCTACACAACTCTTTCATTTTTTGTCTAAAATGTTTCAAAGTCGACTTTGTAGATTTGGTGTGAGTGGGAAAAGGATAATTAGATGATGAACAGGCAATAACATGTCATTTAAACTATATGTTGTTAAAATGATGTTATCTAGAATGATTTGAATAAAAGATAATAAAAGTAAAAGTGTTCAGTATGACAAAAATATGACCTTTTTCATTAAAACAAAATGTGAAAATTAGGAAATATCTATTTAACACCTAGTTTACGTTGCCCACTGCAGAAGCTTCGAATGCCTGTATTGATATAGCATTAAGGGGTTTTAAATAACAATTGTAAGTTCACATTAGAACAATAAACGTTTGGCCTTTCAACTTCAATGTTCGTTCAAGTAACTTATGGACTGTGTATGTGTTAACTTTGACATCTGGTATATCTGAAAACTTAAAACATCAAATTAATCCCTAACCCTTCATACCACTTCACTTGCATTTAGTGTTGAAATTCCTTTATCCCTAAATTGTTTAGGGATAAAAGGAATTACAACACTAAATGTGTGCAAGTAAATATGGATAGATTCAAATTAATACTATTTATTATTGTTGATTCATTAATGGGATCTTTATAAAATTAAATCATAAAAGCATCTTTGATTTGTTTCACCTTTTCATACATGTATATAACATGTCAAGTACATAACTTTGAAAACATCCAGGCAAATACAAATATGAATTGTTCACATTATTCATTCATGGTGTCATTTATTTCCTTGCAACACTTTTTTCAATTTAAGTTTACCACTGATGTGTCTGCATGTGTTATTATCAATTCAAGATATATGTCATTGGACGGTTTGAGATAAGAAAATGATACATGGTTTGCTGTTTCTATTTACCCTCGTCGTGCATATTAACTATTTGGCAGGCATACACAGTTAGATGCAAGGGAGTCCGGGTGCGATACCCTAGCTCTTTCCGAAAAGACCCCTTGGTTATTTTACGTGCCCAGTGTATAGCACCGATACACGCGAGGTTATGTTTGCCTGGAAAGGACCAGTACTTGACCTCTAGTTGAGTGGGAAAAGCTTAAAAGAATAAACTTCCAGAACCCGGATCGGGATTTGAACCCCGGGCCTCTGGATTGACAGTCAAGTGTGTCAACCGCTGGACTACCGCGCCACTCTTTAATTATACATGGTCCGTTCGTTGTTGCTGTTGTTTACGCTCGCGCTGGGCATTAATGCCATTTCGTGATACACGATTTAACCCTTTCCCACATATATACTCGAAGAATAACTACAAACCAAACTTTTAAAAATATTCCAACTGTTGCTCATTAATCATTTACAAACTGTTATAACAACCATTATCAGTTGATTGAAAACGTAACAAAAATAAGATCTAAAATACCGACTTATTATGAAAATGGTCGACTTACAACATAGTTAATTGTAATTAGTCAGTGTTTGTTTTGTTTTCCTTCAAAACAACACAACTTATTATAAAATATAATCTCCATTTCTTTGGAGAGCGGTATCTTAAATTTAATTAGATGCAATTTTAACACCACACGTCTATTAAAGTAATTGCATAAAGAACAAAGAATTAATCACAAATCATAATTATATTACCAATACAGAATTTAAGGACGTGTGAAAAAATGTAATATATTTATATTTCGCCCTTTGTTTACTTATTTATTTATTCATTTAGTATATCAAATGTGTACTTTTTTTTCATCTAGCTCCCAGTTTTCATAGCTTATGTTATGCTAAACTATATTTTATTTTAAATACTCACCAATGTCTTTTTCTTTCACCCATAAATATACTTTATACGCTATCTGTTAATAGCATACATGTATGTGTTGTGACCTGTACTTTTTTGTACTTAAATAACTCATCATCAAAATAATTTTATCTTCCAAACATCTCATTCGTTTAAATGGCAAAAAGTTATCCTCTTTTTTAAAGCGTAGACTGCAATCGAGCACATATGTAGAAACAGCATATTAGGGTTATTTTGTTAACAGCAAAAACGTCGATTACCAGCAATATTGTTTTTTCTCATTACTCGAGTACGTAAACCTCGATAAGCGGGCAGATAAACCTCGTACATGTAAGGCGGAATGTCGATCGATAAGAACGGTAGGCATAACATATAGCGCTATATAGTTCTCGGCTGTACGGCCAACATGAATAAATGTAATTTATTCGGCCTTGGTCGGGATACACCCCATACAAACTGAAGGAGCATACACAAAAAAAAAAAAGAAATAAAAGATCAAAGGTTATGGGATACCGTTTGAATGCATTCAAGTTTGCTCTGACCTCTAAAGAAATATAACGCTCCTTCTCACGCGAGTCTAATGTATTTGTATGTTTATGTATGGTGCACATGGGGTAGTTGGTTTGCTTTAGAAAGTCGGTTTTAATATTAATTTACGATCGAAGAACTTGCATGTATGTTACTCATTAATTATCGGTTTCCTCTACCTATCTAGGTCAGTCGTGTTTTGTTAGATTATGGAGCCAGATGCACGTAAAATAATGTTGTTAACATGTCGTTCTTATTGATTACATCTTCCTTGTAGACTCCGTGACTGTATCATACTGATTTGTCGTACTAATTAATTATTATCAGTCGTAAATTATCTTCATGACAATTTGATTAGTAAACAATGAACGACTCTTGTATTAATATAAGCTACAGCTAGAAATTAGCTGTATAGATAAATGTGCAATTACAAGTTTGCGACCAGTCAATACGATACAAGGGTGACGAATATCAAATTTTGAAAAAGAAACACCATGGTGATTCAATATCGTTTATATGATTTGAAAGTACTTTAACAGTGTTTGCTCTATACATATAAGCAAAACGAGCCCAATGCCTGGTGCACTTCTTATCACCGAAACGGAAAATTTGGATTATCGTAGTAGAGGGTTACCAAAATAAAGTTTCTGTTTCAAATCGTGACACTGTTTTTCTTCAAGTTTTCAATATAAATAAATTTAAGAACAGACAAGCTACATCCCTGGGGTCATGTTTCCGATCGGATCTAAATAGTTTCAACACTCTTGGTAGAGCACCTCCAAGCACTATTTGTATCCTGTGCCCTGGCAGCATGATTTTCAACGGATCTTAATAATTTCATAAATCCTTATAGAGAGTCGCTTATTAAATATGTGTGCCAATTTTATTGTAAATAAGGCTTTTTAGATCACATAAGCCGTAGGCTCAAGGTATTCTATCACTCTCTGTCCGTCGTCCGTCGTTAACCTTTAGCTTTAAACATCATCTCCACTTCACAGGAATGTTCCTTTGGTGGCCCTCTTTCAGAATTGTTCGAACTTTTAAATTTCATTGAGAACTTTGGTTGCTTTTGCATCAGAAAGTGGGCAAAATGTCCAAACTCTCAAAATCTTCTTCTCTAGATCTGCTTGTCAGATTCCAATATAATTTAGTAGAAATGTTCCTTGGGTGATCCTCTTAGAGATTGTTCAAGCCTTGCGGATTTGTTAAACAGCATTGCAGTCAGGCGGCATCAGAATAGGGGCAAAATGAAAAAAAAATGATTTCAAGATATTTAATAGGAATCTTACTTCACTGATCCTCGACTTAATTTGTTCAAGTCATATTGATTGGTTACAAAATCATAGCAATCGCCTCATCACAAAAGGGGTAAATTTACCTTTTAGCTGTATACAAATAACAACTCCTACAATTCCACTAGATCATTTTCAAATTAACTTACATTCTGTGTAGAACTTTGGATGCTACGGCATCGGAAAGTGAGAAAAATATCCAAACTTTATAATCGTTTTCCTCTCAAAACCTGTTCAAACCATATTGATTTTGTTGAAAAACAACGCATCAAGGTGGCATCAGGAAATGCGCAAAATGACAAAACTTTATAATTCCATTCTTATTAAAGTTCTTGTTGGATTACGGAAAACAGAATGCAAACATTACAAAAATAATGTGTGCATGTATTTCCACAATATAGGAAAGTCACGTACGAAAATACAATCAGTACAAAACACCATCGTGTTGGCTTGGCTAATATGAAAGTATATATACATGCTAACCTATGCTTTCGTAAACCTTTCTAAATTCGAATATTTATTTAGAATATACGAGAAATTAAATACTTCTTCCGTTATAAAGAACCGCTCAGAGCATGACGTAGTTTGCATCCGCCTTACATCTCGTTGCTTTTTTTCGCAACGACAAATATATGAATGCCTCTAGTCAACACTTTAATCACGTAACGATCCGTGCAGAGAATCAGTAAATTTAATTTCAGACGTTTTAAGTGCCAAAAAAGAGACACAGAGCTATTTTAAGACATTGATATGTTCCTGTTGTTGATCGAATCCACCGCATATATATTGTTTTTGTATCATGTGGCCTATAAGCGGGTCTCTGTATAAAATAATATTCTTTGTGTAAGAAAACGTTCATAAAGTATCTACCTGAATTTGCATTATTTGTGTCGGTTTGAAACATCTAACGAAGCATACGGACGTATTTCTCCTGTATCTTAAGGATTAATGAGGAAAGTATAAATCGTTTCCACACGACCTAATTGTAGGTCTAGTTGTATTGTTATTTCACAGCGGACAGTCTATCTCATACGCTTCCGGATGCTCAAAACTCAGTATTCCACTCATCAACTAATTATCCACAGTAGCTGGCAACCTTGCCCAATATACTTTTAGACTATTCGTTGAACGCAAACGACTCTTATTTCAAGGTAACTGGCAATCTTGTGTCTACATGCCTCAAAAGAACTATTGTTCGTATTTGTAACATTATGTGTCTATTAACTCTGTCAATACTGATTGTTGGAAATGCACGCATATTGAATATTGAAGAGTGCATAGCCAATTTAAGGAGTAAGGCTTTACACCGGTGACACATACTCGGTTTAGATAGGAATAGTGTTAGGCAGCGGCCGATATTCTGTCTCCTATTTAGGTCAGACATTTGTATTGCGATCTAACCTTCATTGAAACATGGTATGTCCATTGTTCTCCGTGCCTTATGATTGTTATCTCATACGAGCCGATGATGTGATACTGTTTGTCCGACAACAACGTTAGATGGTCGATAGGTATCGGACATAAATTATACCACTTTATACGTCGATTTCGAATGGAACATTGTGGGAATTTTACCTGCTTCGACATTATCTCCCATCAAGTGTCTGTGTACGGGTGTAGACTAATGTTTGTTACTATTTCCGAAACTTACCAAACTAGCAGCAATTAACGTTGAAAGGAACTAGGTAGAATACGGAAGCTCTCTTCAAAGTAAAGAATATTTATTTAATGACTTTTCAATCATTATTGCAAATGTAAAATGCGCTTATGTATTTTCAAAAATCGACGGCTGCTACTGCGTCCACGCTCATCTGTTTTTGTGAAAGGGTAAAGTAAGGACTTGCACTTGATACGGAAGTTTAATTATTCTATATCATGTCCGTATACATAGAAGTGTCGCATGATGAATAATGCTTATAAAGTGTCTTGCCTGGTGCACCCTTTAAAAGAACGTCAGGATGTGTGTTGTTCTATCTTATCCGTCACTGTTTGTCAGTCTGAACCCTAACATTTAACCAGTTTAGAACTACCAAGTCATCTGGTTACAGAGACGGGTTACTTCCCTTTGTGGTCAGTGATGCGCATCTATTTAGTAGACTGGTAATAGGTCCATATGCACAACCCTTACAGAGAAATATGTGAAAGTTCAATAAACACGCATATTAATACATCCTAAAAAATGCTAAAGTACAATTATGTATGACGGCATTAGTTTTAAGGATGTTACATATTACGTCGTATGAACCGCCAACATCCGTTTTAAAGCTGTTATATTATGTCGTATGAACTGCCAATTTGGTTTTGTCTAAATGCCGTTGTATGGACCTTTCAGTACATTTATGTTAAACCTTTGCGTAGCTGCTATTATTAAACCGCTAAACCGTTACTTAGCCCGATACGGACGCATAAGCAGCCGCTCGTGTTACTCTGTCTGTTAAGGCTTGATGACCAAGGATGGAAGCAAATACTACCATTTTAAAGTTTTATGACCTGACCAAACGTAGCCCGAGCTCTTTAATGTTCATCCAAAATGCTCTTCAAGTTGATGCATTTAACCCCTACACCATCAACAGTCTGCCGTTCCTTAGACTTTCCTGCAATTAGTTGAAAAGAAACAAAATGATGTGTTGTACAATGTATTTGCAATCCTAAGTGTCTATTAGAAGTTGGTTCACGAGGGAGGATCAGGAATGACAACACTTTCCTAGAAAAGCCTACACAACCCTAACGCTTTAGGAATTAAAATCATTTTGATCTATGATTAAAATCATTTTGATCTATGATTAAAATCATTTTAATCTATGATTAAAATCATTTTGATTATAATTAAAATCATTAAATATTTTGATATATGATTAAAATCATTAAAATTCAAATAAAACTAGACACAATTTTGCAAAGTTGCAGCTTAAATCTATTCGACTTGTTCAGCAATTTGTATTATCATTAAGTCCCGACACAATTGTTTTCATATCACGAAACTAGGACAGTGATCTTTGTAAATTATGTTATCTGTATCTTCTCACTTTCACAAGCATCTAATTGATTTGCACCATATACAGTAATTAAACGCAAAGGTAGAATGTTCGACGAGTATCTAAATATGCCTGTCCCTCTGGGAATGAATGAATGGTGTTTTAAGGCCCGTCGACAACTAAGGTCATTTGGGCGCTTATTAATTTACTTACTGTAAATGGGGAAATAATTAAAATTGAAACATAAACAACAGTCTATTAGACAAAGCAAACAAACATGATGTATGCGATACTTCATATGAATATAAAATAACATGTAAGCCAATGTAAAATAAGATATAGGCAAACAAACCCAACATTATTATGTAATACTTAACATAAAGATAAATAATATCTGAGAAAATGTTGAACATGATCAGTAGGAGTAATGAATGTGCAAAAGCAGGATTTAAGAAATAATCATATCTTATTAAAAATATTAATTTCCCTAAGGAAATCAAATAACAAATCAGGTTTAACAGACTGAAGGAGCGGAGGCATACTTTGAGCCTTGTAAAACCTGTCACGTATATGGGCGAAATCCGCACACTCAAGAAGAATGTGCTGTACTGAAAGTTGAGTAAAACATGGAATACATTGAGGTGCTTCCTCTCCTTTCAGTAAGTATGCATGCGTTAACCATGCGTGTCCAATGCGTAAACGGGCAAGAACAATTTATTTATGACGAAAGGATCTCAAAGCTGGCAGCCACTCACCAATCACAGGCTTTACTGAGTGGAGTTTATTATAAATTTGGTCATTCCAGTCACTTTGCCAATAATCACGAATCAAAACATTGATTAAAGGTTTAAAATCAAATTAAGGTATTTCGAAAGGAAATTTATCTTGTGAAATATTCTCCGGGAAGCAAGATATATAAGGTATACCGCATAGCTATATTGAAACTGCTGGAGAAGTTTTCTGGTATTTCAAAAAAGGTTCGTTATAAATTGCTTTCGTTTCCGAAACCAATTGATCCTGCAACGTGATTTATTTACCGTACCATCTGCCTTTTGTCTGATTGTTTTGCAGCTTAAGTGCAAACAAATTGCATTTCACTGTATCCGTATACTTCCTCTACAAACCAAGCATCTAGTTTGTATTACTTATAAAACTAGTGTATGTTTGGAAAGAACTATGGTTTGAACTCTTTATTTATTAAAAACATCTGACAAATATATTAATCACCTGGGATCGGATGTCACTGAATATTGCATGATTCGTTGTAATATGTAGTAGTTTTTCGATATATGGATGTTCTCCCTGTGGTGATTAGTAGTACATTGCCCTTTTTGATGAGGACGGATAACTTTCCATTGCAACCATTTTGCTTGAAAAATCCCTTATGGGCTGTGTCAATAGATAAAAGGACAACACAAACCTCAAAATGCATAAAATTGGACCGAAATACATATTTCTACATTTTAAAACCCTATTCTTAACTGATTTTATGCTGAAATAATTAATTTGATTGCGAAGACACGTATTGACACGTATTGATTTGACTGGATATCCATTCCTACTGTATCTTCAAAGATACATGAAGGCATGGGAGGGTGTTATTTGTAAATACAAATGCACTTCTATATATGGCATAGGCTTTTTCAAAGAAACGTTAACGTTAACGAAATAGTGAAGACTGTTCGTTTGTGCATGCGTAGTAATGGATTTATCATATAACGCATAAGCCCGAACATAACGTACTAATACTATTTGGACATGTGCTTGCATAAGATTACCTTACGTCTCAAAATATCCAAGTTTACAAGCTTATAGAAAAATACATTGAACAATAAGTCCATGAGTATACAGGTTTTTTCAATGTACATACTAACGTAATAGAAACATTACTAATATTACCTTACATATCCATATCGTGTACACATTATAGCTAAATAGTTGTGGATTCGCAGATGTCATTATCTCAATAAATTTCAAGATATTTGGTATATTCCAGTAATTACCTTTAATGAGTTTCTTACATCATTCTTGATATGATGAATAATCTAAAATGACATGAAACTCTTCTTGGACTTGTACACAAATCTTACATTTTCTATCATGTTTTGGACTTAAGCCATCTCCGTGTTTCAATGTCCAATCTATGTGCCGAAAGTCTCAATATAGTAAAATCAATTCTTTATTTGTCAATCTTAATGTAGTTCAGATTCATAAATGTTTTAACCCAATTTTAAATAAAACGACATTTAATCTTTGTTTTAAACAATTAAGAAATAAACTGTTATCACCAAGACAGTAATCAATGTATGCTTCATTCAAACCTTATTCTTGTAAACTTATGTGTATGGTTTTTTCCCCATGAGTTATGATAGTGATCTAATTCTAAGTCTCTTTACCTTACGCCATACATTCTCCGTATATATTTTGTTGAAACCGACTGAGTGATTTTAAGCCAATATTCGATAACCTTAAACGATATTTTAGTTCTGAGACTAGTTCCTCTTAGTCACAATATATACAATTGTTTTGAGTTTGGTATCGTACACGTAATACATCCTGGCAAAAACTTACATGTATCCTTTCTAAATTATAACTATCATTTAATCCCAAAAATACCGATCTATAGTTTAAAATTGGCAGAACAAGTTATATAAGTAATCAAGTTTATGTTTAAATGTTAATCCAGAAAAGTTTACAAGATCAGATTTAGATCTATAATTAGCTTTCATTACCTTACTGGCAAGTGTTTCAAACGTTTTATTACAACCAACCCTGATGAAAATACAATTCCTAAGTAAGTGAACGAATCGACCATATCTTGTGTATAACATTTAAGTGAAATAGTTACTAGTTCTTCCTACTTTTTTAAAGATCATACATGTAATTGTTGTTTTACTTGTATTTACTGTAAATTTCGATGTATTGCAATCATTTTCGAGTAATATTCAACAATTTGTGTTAGCCGTAATTGTTTACCTGTTAATACACATAGTTTTCTAAATAACACACGTTTTGCCAGTACGTAAAACTGTAACGGACTGATGAACGTCACAGAAATGTTTTATATGTGTGTCTACTTGCCGAAAAGGACGACATATATTTATTGTGAAAAAACACATTACAGAATGTGAAATATGTCATCGATTGTTAGTTTTATGTGACAGTACAACCTTGTTCTTGACGTGTGAAATATCAGTCATCTTTTGGAAAGGGTTAATGGTAGTTGAACATTGGTTTCAAAAGACGAACAAGCATATTAAGAGCTTCAAATAATCCAGATACCACAAACGGAAATTAAAACTTCAAGATATTGGATGTTTTTATTATTCATTTCAGACAGACAGCAATTTTAAAGATTTAAAGCGTTTTCTAGAAGCTGTTTTTATTACCAACTGATTCATGAATCACTTCGAAGCCCTTCGAGAATAACATTAAACCGCTCCCTAACCCTTCCCCAAATAAAAATCAATCTGCTGCAGACGACTTTGAAAACATATAGGCAAAATAAATAATAAGGACAATCTCTGTAACTGAACAAACAATTAGTGAAAAAGGGTAATATCGGGAGAAAAAGATCAATTTATAATTTTGAGCGATTTCTACTTTTGCAGAATGTTTTCAAACCTCGTCTGCTGCAGAGACGTCAAAATTGTCTATATGAGGGAGAGATTTAATGCTTGTGCTTGCGTATTCGACTAGCCTGCTTGCATAGCTTATATCTGGTGTATCCGACAGTTTATATATTTAACAGTTTTGTTGTCGTTTTCGATTCAGATACAGTACTTCTAAGTGTAGATCAAGACAACTCTGCATGCATTCATAATGACTTTATTATAGTAGATCAAGACAACTCTGCATGAATTCATAATGACTTTATTATAAGCTGTACAGCTGGTAGGACGATTGTTAATTAACGGTATGGGTGCCAGAACAAAGCAGTGCACACACATCGAGAAAGAGTGACAACATCTTGGATGGTCGTGCGAGGGAACATCACACTCAATTGTTTATGTCATAAATGGGTTTGGGTTTTGGCATCAATGCATCATATGCCAATGTTCAGGGAGAGGAGATGGGAGATGGTACATAGATTCCTAGTGTATATTCAATTTACTTTTCATTACATGTCATAAAAATGGTTCACTACACAATTTATATTCATTATTCTTATTCGTTATATGATATGAAAAACTATATATAAATGATGTATGTATTCTCGGAAAGGATAACAATGTTGACGTCGTAATGCTCGTACATGTATGACGTTAACAACAGATGGCATAAATGGTTCTTTCTAATGAGATGGCTGCTGACGTAGTTCGAGACAGTTGTGAAAGCAATGTGTCCACAAACTAAAGAACTAAAGGTTGCCTCTCAGTGTTTCCTTAATAAAACATTTTAAACATACCGAGATTGACTTATTGACTGTCGTATTTAATTTACACGGTGATCAGTTGTTGACTCTGCTCCATTCTGCTTGCATGTTACCTTTGTTGCACTTTTTAACATGTTTTAGTTCATTTGAAAGAGAATGTTAGCTCATCACAGCATGTCTCAATTTTACACAGAAAAGCAGACATTAGTCTGGGAATGTGAAGTATTTATCCCCTTACGTGTGTAGGCTTTCGTCACTCATAATGGACGACACATAAAGTAAACCAACTAATCTAAAATCAAAAAGTAAATATCTATGAAATTGTAGCATATATAATAAATTACATAATAACTTTTAAACAGGTAGATTATGTTTGCATATAGTTAAAGGTTTATGACTAAAACTACTTCATTCAAACAGTTTAAGATCTGAGAAATTGCATTTCCAAAAAGTGAACACAAAATATATTTTCCCACGGGTGAGAACAGTTTTCACGAAATTGAAATACATCTGCATCTAGCATTTTGCTCTGCAAAAAATACCTTAACGTAATTAGAAAACGTGCAAGAAGACCTGCATGCTGAATCATGCTAAGCATTCAAATAGATACTGCTTCACAAAAGTGTATTGGAACCTTATATGAGCCTTCCCGCGAGAAAACTCTGCGTAAAGTATCGATCCGTACAGGCTTACCCGGATAGACACTTTTTCACCTCCTGTGGATTTTCCGTTTTAGGAATCATTACTCTATACCTTTATCCCCTAAGACGGACTGTCTCGGCCCGGATCAGTCTGCGCGGACTGCGCAGGCTGATCTGGGTCGATACATTACGCAGAGGCCATAATGTTGGTTTTCTTGCGTGAGGCTCATATGACTTACACAATCAATTAAACCTCTATCTGAATTGAAACATTAATTACGTCTGTGTCAGGAATGCATGGATTTTTTTAATGGAACAGGAAAAGGCACGAGGACAAAAGAAATACATTCTAATTATATTAATTTCTCGTCATTTCCGTTTTGAAATATGGTCTGCGGCAAGTCAAGTTGAATTATCGGGGGGGGGGGGGGGGGGGGGGGGGGAATGGCTAATTAGATTAAAGATTGTATCACAATAAGGGCATGCATTGGATTTATGACGTTAATTCACTGAACGTAGCAATTCGAGAAAAGGTGAATGAACTTTCGAACGGTTTTAGAACTCGAACTGTTCAAAGATTTAAATCTTTACATATTATCTTGAGATTAAGGTCATTTCAGTTAAACAGTATTTAACGACAAAAAATGAATCTTGGCTGCTATAGTTTTGTTGTCATTTAAGGTTATTTACTCTTGTAAAATAGGCATTTCACAAAATTAAAAATATGAATCTTAGCTGTTATAGTTTTGTTGTCATTTAAGGCTATTTAATCTCGTAAAATAGACATTTCACATAATTTCTTTATTAATTTAGGTTTCTGACTGCGCAAATGTTCTGTCATTCGATTTCCTGCTAAAACACTTATTTTCTGAACGGAATTACAATTACCTTCATGTTGATTAAGGATAACCATCTCCCACATATAGACAGACACATTTTGACGCATCTGCAGCAAAATAAAATGTGTGACAAAAAGGAGAAATTGCTCAAAACGAGCAAAATCTCCTTTTGACACAGAATCATCTATCTGATACAGTAATTGTACTTCCAATTATACATATTACTACCCAGCGGTTCTAAACGTCGCCTGCTGTGGGAAAGAGTGAAACAGTTATTCGAATAAGTAGGCGTACTTCAGTATTATCGTTCCGGTTCCTGGTAGCTCAGCTCAGTCAGTCCAGGGTTTGAGTTTAAATCCAACCTCGGTCAATATTATTCCCGTCATCAAAAAAAGAAAAAATGCTCCAAGCGTCATTTGTCTTTCACCATTGGAGTAACGATTCATGTGGGAACGCAGCCAGTTGCTTGGTAATACTGTTATGTTGAGTACTGGTGTCAGGAAACACATGGGTATGTGAACTGGTCGTCGATATATGACTGATCTTTGTTGTTGAAAATGTATTTTAACCCCAACCAATCAAACATTATTGACACTTCAATTGATATAGTCTGGTGTAATTAATATTATAACGATAGCAGGTTACATAGTAAACCCATAAGCACGAGATATGCATAGTGTGTTTTTGTGTGTGTGTGGGGGTGGGGGGGGGGGGGGGGGGGGGGGGGGAAGGGGGATCCTCACGTAGTATGATGTACTTTTGACACATCTATGCAAGTAACCTGAAAGATGTGATCTCTCTTCGTGTTAACCCCTTCCCACGTTTGACGCATCTGCAGCAGACGACTTTTGTAATGAGCAATTACTACATTTTGCCACAATATTTTCAACTCCAGTCAATAATTATTCTTTCAGTTATAGCAGTGACTACTAATACGTATTAGTAGTCGCAGGTTATAGAGATTGTTTAATAGTTTTGCCTACATGTTTTCAAATTTCAAAATCGTCTGCTGAAGATGTGTTGTATGTGGGAAAAGGGTTAATTGGTTGGCGGCGCACATAATACCGAACAAGGGTATATTAACGATATATTACGTAACATAACGTAATCGTTCCCGTCACTTTGAATGCTTTATGGTTAATTATGGCTAGCCTAATGATACGTTGTATGACCAAAGTATTGCATATTAGTTTTACGCTTATAACAATTATCCTGTTTCATGTTCTATCTTTTGTCTTCTTCGTTAAAAAAACCGCAAGCGTTTCCTACAAAAAAATGCTACCAAGGCATGCGTTTATATGTTTCTGTCTTATTTCACTCACTTTCAAAAGAAAACAAATTATTCTAACAATTTAAAATCATCCTTATGCAAGCCTATTTCAGTCAAATAGCTCCAGTTTTTGTTCCATGACACAATTGTGTGTATGTGCGTATATTTCTGTCATTTACTTATCTGGCGTTTAATTTCTGACAATGAACCACCCAATTTAAAAGTTCCTCTGTATAAGAAATGGCTTGTGTGAGTGCTAACGAGATTTTTCATATTTTGTAATATTTAGATTTATAGGAAAAAGTACTTCAATTTGATTAATTTGCATTGTTGTTTCATTACATGAGTGCACGAAGTTAATACAGGGAAAACATTCTTTGATTTTAATTAAGTAGCACGAAATATAGTATATGTTTTTATGCTGGATTATAATTTAGTTAAAACATAAATATATGGTAACCGTCTTCTGTAATATTTTCTCGCTAGGGCGGGTGTTATAAATATGTGACATTTCATGTTACCGTTTTTATTCTTACGAATTACTTAGTAAGTTATAGACTTAAAGGATATACCTGTGTACGATGTCTGGTCGTGTCATATCACTGGCTTTGAAACATGGAATAAGTGTTTTCTTTTCGTGCGAACTTAATTTGATTTACCGGTAGCAGGACACACGTAGTTTAATCCTGGTTAGACTGGAATACTGTTAAAAGTAACACACAATGAAAACAATTCAGAAGTACTGGAAACTTGACCGAGAAACGTTGTCATATGACTAAAATACTGTTGAAGGACGCGAAACAAAGATTTTAAAAAACAAAATAAAACAGAACGTGTGAACTAGTTCGATGTATTTACCTCCAGTAAGGGAGTGTCTCGTGAGAAAATATAATCTATATAAAACACCGATTTGAGCGATTGGCTCATGTTTAAAGCATACTTTACATTTATTCAATACTGAGACTTGCTGATGTATGATCTAAACATATATGACCTCTATACATAACTATCAACATTGCTATACATGTAAAGGGGCATATGTTTTTTTTAATCATACAGGAGCAAGTCCCTGTGTTTTCAGTAACTTTTTTGAAATCAGGAAGATATTTGGCGATTTCTCTCCAGAATTTTCTTGAAAGTAAGTATTTTTCCGTTTAATTTATTGGAGTTTTACAAAGGTTTCCAACATTGTGTCAGTTATATCACGCCGACAGTTCACTTATTCATGATCCCTTGGTAAACAAACCAGTATAAGGCTAGGAAATGTGCCTTGCACAAGAGCATTCCACGATGACTGCTTGACAGCGACGAGGGACTGAACCCGGGACGCCCAGTTCTAAATCCCCGACGCTAACCTCTCGGCCACGGCGTATTCCTTTTCCGTTTAATAAGCCACTCAAAAGAAATCTAGTTTAGGTCTTCCTTACATCACGTTCACTTTTGTGTAACGACAAATATACGAATTCTTCGCATCAACTTTGTAATCACATAACGATCCGTGCAGAGAATCAGTAAATTTAATTGCAGACATTTTATGAGCAAACAGGGACACAGAGCTAATTCAAGACAAAGATACTTTTTCGCTTTTCTCTTTCCGATCGTAGATCGAATCAGCCGTATATATATTGTGTTTGTATTATTTGCCCTAATGGTAGTTCTCTGTATACAACCAGACATTGTATTCAGAAAATACTAACATGAATAAGCAGTGTGTCTGTCTTTGTCAACTTTTTCACAAAACACGGATTGAAAAGTGCCGTCTATCAACAAGAGAGACAGGATGGTCCTACATTGCTCACCTGATTGAATAGAAATCACTTAAAAAGTTTTCACTTTATTTAATCTGTGCAAGGAAAAAAAGCAATACCTCCTGGTAGTCATGTTTATCAGCGGAGTGTAATCATTTTATCAGTCTTGGTTGAGGGTCACCCATGAAACCTTCGGGCCAAATTATTGTCTTATCGGGCCAGTGGTCTTGTACAGGAAGATGTTTAAATTTTTCCCTGTATATACATATATGGAAAACAAGCCAAGCTCCCTGTCGGCCATTTTCTCAAGATATCGAAATTATTTGAACTAAGTCGCTAGAGGGTTACCCAAGGCACATTTGTACCAATTGATTTTTCAAATGGGGTCAGTTCTTTTGAACAAGAATATTATACCCCCGTCGAAGAGTCACTGGTGTTGGGCTCACTGTCTGTCGGTCGGAAGCCATATTTTTTTCCGGCCTATTTCTTACAAACCACTTGGTGGAATCCAATACAATTTTACATGAAGCTTTTATATCAAGAGGAGATGTGCATATCTTAAATGAGTTACGGTTTATGGCCATTTTACTTATTAAGTTATGGTGTAGGTCAAGGTGCTGTTTAGGGGTTATTTATCATCTTCATTGATAGTTCTAGTTTTATAAGTTTTCACTATACACATTAAAGTAAAACAAGCACTTACTAGATCACTCCTATACTATTGGACAAGCAGATTTAACATCTTTGAAAGAGGACCACATAAGGACCATTCCTGTGCAGTTATTTTGATTTCGGTTTATTTGTTAGGGTTGAGATTTACTTTCAGGGATATGTGATCGGACAGACGACGACGCCGTACCGTTAGTGATCACACAAGCTCACCCCGCACTACGTGCGCAGGTGAGGTTAACATTTAAGAGGTAAGTATAAATATTGTTTACCTGTCTTTACTGTATGTACGTCAAGTTGTCTTTATATTTTACAGAGGTAATTTACCAGAGGCTCACTGACTCTCTCAACATGACCCCTTTTTATTTACATTTGTGTCTGCTTTATAGGTCAGGGGTCCTCTTTCACCAACCTTACTAAGGGCCAAGTTATACTTAAAAGCGTATGTCATCATTCTTGTTTCCATAATAAAAATACTGTAATATTTCTATTCTTGATAAGTACTGCTTGTTTGCAAGGTAACTACTTCTGTCAACTTTATCATTTACTTAAATGCATTCAACCATACATGTTTAACAAAATATAAGGGAAACAAAAAAGAAGAAATATGCTTAAAAGTATTTAAGTATTACCTAGCGCTAAGTAAGGTTAATGGAATTTGACCCAGACATACTTGATGTTATTGCACACTACGGTCTTAGCATTATGTCACAGTTGGGATAGCCATTTATGTCCGTGATAATTGGAGTTACGATTGTCATCCCATATGAACCGATGTTGTGCGACTGTGTGGATGATGGAACCGTTAGATGGTTGATTGGTAAAAGGCACATATTATACCACTTTATACTTCGGTTGTGAATGCTATCGTATTTAGTCAATGACCTGTTCTATATTTTCTCCGACGTTCTGTCTGTTTATATGGGTATCTTTGTGACTAAGTAAACCCTGTAAAATCTCTACAAGGTAAAGTATGTTCATCAATTGACGTTTATATCACTGTTGCAAAATGAGAATGTGATTATTCATTTCTTCTGTTGACACACAAAACGTTTTAAACGTGGGCAGCTTAAACTGTGTCTACGTGCTTACGTATTGGGAAAGGGTAAAAACGTGATTTCTTCTTGACACTGGTGACTAACTGATGCATGTAGTGTCGGTGTAAAGTGCAGTGTCGCGTGATTTAAATAGTATTTACATAAAAATATTGAAACTTCCAATAAAGACGGATATTTCTTTACATGGGTAGTATGCAATGGTTCCATTATTTGTTCAGGTGGTTAAGTATGAAAACATATAAACCATGATTTTTTTTTTCTGAACGACATGATACTCCCCTTTCAGTAGTATTCAGTAACAGTATTCCGTTTCCTGTACTGATACAGCATTGCCGGTATTTTTTTATCCCGGCACGGAGGCATAATCTGCCCATGTATATACGTAATCATGATGACCCAGGATGTATGCAAATACTACAATTTTAAACTTTTTTAAACCGACTCAAGTATAGCTGGAACCCTTTAATATTTCTCAAACAAGATATCGACCACTGTCCATTTAACTCCTACACAATCGAACATTGACCGTTTGTTGACCGTTAATTAAAATCGGCTGAAATCAAACAATATGGTGTGGTGCGATGATTGGCTATCCCTTCATTAATTTAAGTCTATTTATGTACGAGGAGGTTGAGATGTTTTCGTGTACATGTATATCATGTTAACACTTTTTGATGAAGTTCACTAGGCATGTGGTTTCTTAGATATTCTGGTTTAGATATATATATATAGGTATCCATCTTGTTTTTATTGTTTTCTTACCACATAACAAGGAAAATGAACTCCGTAAAGTATGTGTTGGGTTTTATGAATGTTCTCCATTTCACAAGCATCTAATTGATTTACAACATGCTTATTTGTTCATAGACGTGGCTAAATAAGTATTTCCACGCACAAGTAAAGGTCAACTTCGAGACTTTGCGACGAACCGACATCCTGCTCAACCCTGCCAGATGTATTCGCCATATTAAACATGCTAAACAGGTGAAAAGTGTATATCCGGGTACGCCTGTGTGGCATGCTTAGTCTGATACGGGTCGATACATTACGAATAGTCCACAATGTTGATTTTCTAACGAGAGGGCTTACACATTGAGTATTGCCAAGCTACGCCCCTGGAGTATATGTGTGTCTCCTTGCCAAAAAGGACGACAGATATATATTGTGAAAAAACACATTAAAGTATGTGAAATATGTCATTGATTGTTAGTTTTGTGTGACAATACAGCCTTGTTCTTGACGTGTGAAATATCAGTCATCTTTTGGAATGGATTAATGATAGTTGAAAATTGGTTTCAAAAGACGAACAAGCATATTTAGAGCTTCAAATAAACCAGATACCACAAACGGAAATTAAAACTTCAAGATATTGGATGTTTTTATTATTCATTCCAGACAGACAGCAATTTTAAAAATTTAAAGCGTTTTCTAGACGCTGTTTTTATTACCAACTGATTCATGAATCACTCCGAAGCCCTTCGAGAATAACATTAAACCGCTCTTAACCCTTCCCCACATACAATCAATCTGCCGCAGACGACTTTGAAAACATATATAGGCAAAATAATAAGGACAATCTCTGTAACTGAACAAACAAGTAGTGAAAATTGGTAATATCGGGAGAAAAAGATAAATTTCTCAGTTTGAGCGATTTCTACTTTTGTCAGAATGTTTTCAAACGTCGTCTGCTGCAGAGACGTCAAAATTGTCTATATGAGGGAGAGATGCTTTTTTTGCGTATTCGACTAACCTGCTTGTGTAGCTTATATCTGGTGTATTCGACAGTTTATATATTTAACAGTTTTGTTGTCGTTTTCAATCCAGATACAATACTTCTGAGTGTATATCAAGACAACTCTGGCTGAATTCATAAAGACTTTAATATAATCTGTATAGCTGGTAGGACGATTGTAAATTGACGGTATGGGTGCCAGAACAAAGCAGTGCTAACAAATCGAGAAAAGAGTGACAACATCTTGGATGGTCGTGCGAGGGAACAGCACACTCAATTGTTTATGTCATTAATGGGTTTGGATTTTGGCATCAATGCATCATATGCCTATTTTCAGGGAGAGGAGATGGGAGATGGTAGATAGATTCCTAGTGTATGCCCAATTTAGTTTTTATTAAATGTCATAAAAGTGGTTCACTACAAAATTGTTATTCATTATTCGTTATATGATATGAAAAACTATATATAAATAATGTATGTATTCTCGGAAAGGATAACAATGTTGAAGTCGTGATGCTCGTACATGTATGACGTTAACAACAGATGGCATAAATGGTTCTTTCTAATGAGATGGCTGCAAAAACAACCGTAACGTAATTATTATACGTGCAAGAAGAGGGGGGGGGGGAAGGGGGATCCTCACGTAGTATGATGTACTTTTGACACATCTATGCAAGTAACCTGAAAGATGTGATCTCTCTTCGTGTTAACCCCTTCCCACGTTTGACGCATCTGCAGCAGACGACTTTTGTAATGAGCAATTACCACATTTTGCCACAATATTTTCAACTCCAGTCAATAATTATTCTTTCAGTTATAGCAGTGACTACTAATACGTATTAGTAGTCCCAGGTTATAGAGATTTTTTATTAGTTTTGCCTACATGTTTTCAAAATCGTTTGCTGAAGATGTGTTGTATGTGGGAAAAGGGTTAATTGGTTGGCGGCGCACATAATACCGAACAAGGGTATATTAACGATATATTACGTAACATAACGTAATCGTTCCCGTCACTTTGAATGCTTTATGGTTAAGTATGGCTAGCCTAATGATACGTTGTATGACCAAAGTATTGCATATTAGTTTTAGGCTTATAACAATTATCCTGTTTCATGCTCTATCTTTTGTCTTCTTCGTTAAAAAAAACCGCAAGCGTTTCTTACAAAAAAATGGTACCAAGGCATGCGTTTATATGTCTCTGTCTTATTTCACTCCCTTTCAAAAGAAAACAAATTATTCTAACAATTTGAAATCATCCTTATGCAAGCCTATTTCAGTCAAATAGCTCCAGTTTTTGTTCCATGACACAATTGTGTGTATGTGCGTATATTTCTGTCATTTACTTATCTGGCGTTTAATTTCTGACAATGAACCACCCAATTTAAAAGTTCCTCTGTATAAGAAATGGCTTGTGTGAGTGCTAACGAGATTGTTCATATTTTGTAATATTTAGATTTATAGGAAAAAGTACTTCAATTTGATTAATTTGCATTGTTGTTTCATTACATGAGTGCACGAAGTTAACACAGGGAAAACATTCTTTGATTTTAATTAAGTAGCACGAAATATAGTATATGTTTTTATGCTGGATTATAATTTAGTTAAAACATAAATATATGGTAACCGTCTTCTGTAATATTTTCTCGCTAGGGCGGGTGTTATAAATATGTGACATTTCATGTTACCGTTTTTATTCTTACGAATTACTTAGTAAGTTATAGACTTAAAGGATATACCTGTGTACGATGTCTGGTCGTGTCATATCACTGGCTTTGAAACATGGAATAAGTGTTTTCTTTTCGTGCGAACTTAATTTGATTTACCGGTAGCAGGACACACGTAGTTTAATCCTGGTTAGACTGGAATACTGTTAAAAGTAACACACAATGAAAACAATTCAGAAGTACTGGAAACTTGACCGAGAAACGTTGTCATATGACTAAAATACTGTTGAAGGACGCGAAACAAAGATTTTAAAAAACAAAATAAAACAGAACGTGTGAACTAGTTCGATGTATTTACCTCCTCATGTTTAAAGCATACTTTGCATTTATTCAATACTGAGACTTGCTGATGTATGATCTAAACATATATGACCTCTATACATAACTGTTAACATTGCTATACATGTAAAGGGGCATATGTTTTTTTTAATCATACAGGAGCAAGTCCCTGTGTTTTCAGTAACTTTTTTGAAATCAGGAAGATAATTGGCGTTTTCTCTCCAGAATTTTCTTGAAAGTAAGTATTTTTCCGTTTAATTTATTGGAGTTTTACAAAGGTTTCCAACATTGTGTCAGTTATATCACGCCGACAGTTCACTTATTCATGATCCCATGATAAACAAACCAGTATAAGGCTAGGAAATGTGCCTTGCACAAGGGCATTCCACGATGACTGCTTGTCAGCGACGAGGGACTGAACACGGGACGCCCAGTTCTAAATCCCCGACGCTAACCTCTCGGCCACGGCGTATTCCTTTTCCGTTTAATAAGCCACTCAAAAGAAATCTAGTTTAGGTCTTCCTTACATCACGTTCACTTTTGTGTAACGACAAATATACGAATTCGTCGCATCAACTTTGTAATCACATAACGATCCGTGCAGAGAATCAGTAAATTTAATTGCAGACATTTTATGAGCAAACAGGGACACAGAGCTAATTCAAGACAAAGATACTTTTTCGCTTTTCTCTTTCCGATCGTAGATCGAATCAGCCGTATATATATTGTGTTTGTATTATTTGCCCTAATGGTAGTTCTCTGTATACAACCAGGCATTGTATTCAGAAAATACTAACATGAATAAGCAGTGTGTCTGTCTTTGTCAACTTTTTCACAAAACACGGATTGAAAAGTGCCGTCTATCAACAAGAGAGACAGGATGGTCCTAAATTGCTCACCTGATTGAATAGAAATCACTTAAAAAGTTTTCACTTTATTTAATCTGTGCAAGGAAAAAAAGCAATACCTCCTGGTAGTCATGTTTATCAGCGGAGTGTAATCATTTTATCAGTCTTGGTTGAGGGTCACCCATGAAACCTTCGGGCCAAATTATTGTCTTATCGGGCCAGTGATCTTGTACAGGAAGATGTTTAAATTGTTCCGTGTATATACATATATGGAAAACAAGCCAAGCTCCCTGTCGGCCATTTTTTCAAGAAATCGAAATTATTTGAACTAAGTCGCTAGAGGGTTACCCAAGGCACATTTGTACCAATTGATTTTTCAAATGGGGTCAGTTCTTTTGAACAAGAATATTATACCCCCGTCGAAGAGTCACTGGTGTTGGGCTCACTGTCTGTCGGTCGGAAGCCATATTTTTTTCCGGCCTATTTCTTACAAACCACTTGGTGGAATCCAATACAATTTTACATGAAGCTTTTATATCAAGAGGAGATGTGCATATCTTAAATGAGTTACGGTTTATGGCCATTTTACTTATTAAGTTATGGTGTAGGTCAAGGTGCTGTTTAGGGGTTATTTATCATCTTCATTGATAGTTCTAGTTTTATAAGTTTTCACTATACACATTAAAGTAAAACAAGCACTTACTAGATCACTCCTGTACTATTGGACAAGCAGATTTAACATCTTTGAAAGAGGACCACATAAGGACCATTCCTGTGCAGTTATTTTGATTTCGGTTTATTTGTTAGGGTTGAGATTTACTTTTAGGGATATGTGATCTGACAGACGACGACGCCGTACCGTTAGTGATCACACAAGCTCACCCCGCACTACGTGCGCATGTGAGGTTAACATTTAAGAGGTAAGTATAAATATTGTTCACCTGTCCTTACTGTATGTACGTCAAGTTGTCTTTATATTTTACAGAGGTAATCTACCAGAGGCTCACTGACTCTCTCAACATGACCCCTTTTTATTTAAATTTGTGTCTACTTTATAGGTCAGGGGTCCTCTTTCACCAACCTTACTAAGGGCCAAGTTATACTTAAAAGCGTATGTCATCATTCTTGTTTCCATAATAAAAATACTGTAATATTTCTATTCTTGATAAGTACTGCTTGTTTGCAAGGTAACTACTTCTGTCAACTTTATCATTTACTTAAATGCATTCAACCATACATGTTTAACAAAATATAAGGGAAACAAAAATGAAGAAATATGCTTAAAAGTATTAAAGTATTACCTAGCGCTAAGTAAGGTTAATGGAATTTGACCCAGACATACTTTATGTTATTGCACACTACGGTCTTAGCATTATGTCACAGTTGGGATAGCCATTTATGTCCGTGATAATTGGAGTTACGATGTCATCCCATATGAACCGATGTTGTGCGACTGTGTGGCTGATGGAACCGTTAGATGGTTGATTGGTAAAAGGCACATAGTATACCACTTTATACTTCGGTTGTGAATGCTATCGTATTTAGTCATTGACCTGTTCTATATTTTCCCCGACGTTCTGTCTGTTTATATGGGTATCTTTGTGATTAAGTAAACCCTGTAAAATCTCTACAAGGTAAAGTATGTTTATCAATTGACGTTTATACCACTGTTGCAAAATGAGAATGTGATTATTCATTTCTTCTGTTGACACACAAAACGTTTTAAACGTGGGCAGCTTAAACTGCGTCTACGTGCTTACGTATTGGGAAAGGGTAAACACGTGATTTCTTCTTGACACTGGTGACTAACTGATGCATGTAGTGTCGGTGTAAAGTGCAGTGTCGCGTGATTTAAATAGTATTTACATAAAAATATTGAAACTTCCAATAAAGACGGATATTTCGTTACATGGGTAGTATGCAATGGTTCCATTATTTGTTCAGGTGGTTAAGAATGAAAACATATAAACCATAATTTTTTTTTTCTGAACGACATGATACTCCCCTTTCAGTAGTATTCAGTAATAGTATTTCGTTTCCTGTACTGATACAGCATTGCCGGTATTTTTTTTATCCCGGCACGGAGGCATAATCTGCCCATGTATATACGTAATCATGATGACCCAGGATGTATGCAAATACTACAATTTTAAACTTTTTTAAACCGACTCAAGTATAGCTGGAACCCTTTAATATTTCTCAAACAAGATATCGACCACTGTTCATTTAACTCCTACACAATCGAACATTGACCGTTTGTTGACCGTTAATTAAAATCGGCTGAAATCAAACAATATGGTGTGGTGCGATGATTGGCTATCCCTTCATTAATTTAAGTCTATTTATGTACGAGGAGGTTGAGATGTTTTCGTGTACATGTATATCATTTAAACACTTTTTGATGAAGTTCACTAGGCATGTGGTTTCTTAGATATTCTGGTTTAGATATATATATATAGGTATCCATCATGTTATTATTGTTTTCTTACCACATAACAAGGAAAATGAACTCCGTAAAGTATGTGTTGGGTTTTATGAATGTTCTCCATTTCACAAGCATCTAATTGATTTACAACATGCTTATTTGTTCATAGACGTGGCTAAATAAGTATTTCCACGCACAAGTAAAGGTCAACTTCGAGACTTTGCGACGAACCGACATCCTGCTCAACCCTGCCAGATGTATTCGCCATATTAAACATGCTAAACAGGTGAAAAGTGTATATCCGGTTACGCCTGTGTGGCATGCTTAGTCTGATCCGGGTCGATACATTACGCATAGTCCACAATGTTGATTTTCTCACGAGAGGGCTTACACATTGAGTATTGCCAAGCTACGCCCCTGGAGTATATGTGTGTCTCCTTGCCAAAAAGGACGACAGATATATATTGTGAAAAAACACATTAAAGTATGTGAAATATGTCATTGATTGTTAGTTTTGTGTGACAATACAGCCTTGTTCTTGACGTGTGAAATATCAGTCATCTTTTGGAATGGATTAATGATAGTTGAAAATTGGTTTCAAAAGACGAACAAGCATATTTAGAGCTTCAAATAAACCAGATACCACAAACGGAAATTAAAACTTCAAGATATTGGATGTTTTTATTATTCATTCCAGACAGACAGCAATTTTAAAAATTTAAAGCGTTTTCTAGACGCTGTTTTTATTACCAACTGATTCATGAATCACTCCGAAGCCCTTCGAGAATAACATTAAACCGCTCTTAACCCTTCCCCACATAAAATCAATCTGCCGCAGACGACTTTGAAAACATATATAGGCAAAATAATAAGGACAATCTCTGTAACTGAACAAACAAGTAGTGAAAATTGGTAATATCGGGAGAAAAAGATAAATTTATCAGTTTGAGCGATTTCTACTTTTGTTAGAATGTTTTCAAACGTCGTCTGCTGCAGAGACGTCAAAATTGTCTATATGAGGGAGAGATGCTTTTTTTGCGTATTCAACTAACCTGCTTGTGTAGCTTATATCTGGTGTATTCGACAGTTTATATATTTAACAGTTTTGTTGTCGTTTTCAATCCAGATACAATACTTCTGAGTGTATATCAAGACAACTCTGGCTGAATTCATAAAGACTTTAATATAATCTGTATAGCTGGTAGGACGATTGTAAATTAACGGTATGGGTGCCAGAACAAAGCAGTGCTAACACATCGAGAAAAGAGTGACAACATCTTGGATGGTCGTGCGAAAAAACAGCACACTCAATTGTTTATGTCATTAATGGGTTTGGATTTTGGCATCAATGCATCATATGCCTATTTTCAGGGAGAGGAGATGGGAGATGGTAGATAGATTCCTAGTGTATGCCCAATTTAGTTTTTATTAAATGTCATAAAAGTGGTTCACTACAAAATTGTTATTCATTATTCGTTATATGATATGAAAAACTATATATAAATAATGTATGTATTCTCGGAAAGGATAACAATGTTGAAGTCGTAATGCTCGTACATGTATGACGTTAACAACAGATGGCATAAATGGTTCTTTCTAATGAGATGGCTGCAAAAACAACCGTAACGTAATTAGTATACGTGCAAGAAGACCTGCATGCTGAATCATGCTAATAATTCAAATAGATACTGCTTCACAGAAGTGTATTGGAACCTTATATGAGCCGTCCCGCGAGAAAACTCAAAGTATCGACCCGTAACAGGTTAAGTAGGCCGCACAGGCTTTCCCGGATAGACACTTTTCACCTCCAATGGGTTTTCTGTTTTATGAATCATTACTCTATACCTTTATCCCCTGAGACGGAATGTGTCGGCGCAGGCTGATCTGGGTCGATACATTACGCACGCAGAGGCCATAATGTTGGTTTTCTTGCGTGAGGCTCATATGACTTACACAATCAATTAAACCTCTATCTGAATTGAAACATTAATTACGTCTGTGTCAGGAATGCATGGATTTATTTTAATGGAACAGGAAAAAGCACGAGGACAAAAGAAATACATTCTAATTATATTAATTTATCGTCTTTACCGTTTTGAAGTATCGTCTGCGGCAAGTCACGTTGAATTATCGGGGGAAAATGCCTAATTAGATTAAAGATTGTATCAAAATAAGGGCATGCATAGGATGTATGCCGGTAATTCACCGAACGCAGCAATTTGAGAAAAGGCGAATGAACTTTCTAAAGGTTTTAGAACTCGAACTGTTCGAAGATTTAAATATTTACATATTATCTTGAAATTAAGTGCATTTCAGTTAAATAGTATTTAACGACATCCAAGCCGTGTGTTCATGAGCAATCAACCACACTAACACACATATATACAATCAAATATACTCAAACAGACTAACACGAACAAAAGGGTAACAATATTGCAAATGAATATAATACAAGGCCGTAATACGTTTTACATCAAACGTTTACTATTTTAACGATTTATTTTAACTTAAAAATATATTTAGATTCTTTAAAGTTACAAATATTTGTTAAATTGGTGGTATCTTCGAATGTTTATAGCATTCGTATCAGATTTAGTTATCTCAATTAAATTCGCGGGCATGAACATTGACAAAACCAGCCTCAGATCAGATTATCATCTGGTCCTTCTAGCATCATGGAAGTCTCTTAAGATAGTCATTATCCAATACTGTCAATATATATAGATACGAGTAAGTTATGTGATCACGATAACTATTTAAGTCAGTAGCTAGGTATATTCTATCTAGATAAATCAATGATACTTAAGATGACAAACAGATAAGATCAAGACCAGACTACAATAATGCCGATGGAATCTTGATCTTAACAGGTCGCAATATATCGACTGGCAATAACTTGAAATCGAAAGGGACACATACACGACTTCGAATTAACGACGTGTTTGAGATGTCCCTCCATCTATACTAAATTAATTAAAAATGATTCGAGTTAAAAGTCCTTCCGAGTTATCGCGAGGCAGGTGATCGTTGTTATTGACAACGAGTGTATCGATACAGACTCTCGTAAAACCAACTCCATACTATGTGTATATCAACTATTAACTTATCTGCGTCCATGGGATCTAATGCGAGTTCGTATGATAATAAGACCTCATTTTAAAAGTTTATTAAACTAATGAGTGAACAGTACATAATCCGATCAAACTATGCGGATACCAATAGTTTTCTGAATACATGGACATACTACGCCACAGACTTAAAATAGCAGGTCTTTATTAATTTAAGCTTCTGACTGCGCAAATGTTTTGTCATTCGATTTCCTGCTAAAACACTTATTTTCTGAACGGAATTACAATTACCTTCATGTTAATTAAGGACAATCATCTCCCACATATAGACAGACACCTTTTGATGCATCTGCGGCAGAAGAACTTTGAAAACTGTGTGACACAAAGGAGAAATCGCTCAAAACGAGCAAAATTTCCTTTTGACACAGTATCATCTATCTGGGAAAGGGGATCCTCACGTAGTATGATGTACTTTTGACACATCTATGCAAGTAACTTGAAAGATGTGATCACTCTTCCTGTTAACCCCTTCCCACGTTTGACGAATCTGCAGCAGACGACTTTTGTAGTGAGCAATTACTACATTTTGCCAAAGTATTTTCAACTCCATTCAATACTTATTCTTTCAGTTATAGCAGTGACTAATACGTATTAGTAGTCCCAGATTATAGAGATTGTTTAATAGTTTTGCCTACATGTTTTCAAAAACGTCTGCTGAAGATTTGTTGTATGTGGGAAAAGGGTTAATTGGTTGGCGGCGCACATAATAACGGACAAGGGTATATTAACGATATATTACGTAACATAACATAATTGTTCCCATCACTTTGAATGTTTTATGGTTAAGTATGGCTAGCCTAATGATACGTTGTATGACCAAAGTATTGCATATTAGTTTTACACTTATAACAATTATCCTGTTTCATGCTCTATCTGTTGTCTTCTTCGTTAACAAAATACTCGTAAGCGTTTCCTACAAAGAACGCTACCAAGACATGTGTGTATATGTCTCTGTCTTATTTCACTCCCTTGCAAAACAAAACAAATAGTTCTAACAATTTGAAATCATCCATATGCAAGCCTATTTCAGTCAAATAGCTCCAGTTTTTGTTCCTTGACACAATTCTGTGTATGTGCGTATATTTCTGTCATTTACTTATCTGGTGTTTAATTTCTGACAATGAACCATCCAATTTAAAAGCTCCTCTGTATAAGAAATGGCTTGTGTGAGTGCTAACGAGATTTTTCATATTTTGTAATATTTATATTTATAGGAAAAAGTACTTCAATTTGATTAATTTACATTGTTGTTTCATTACATGAGTGCACCAAGTTAACACAGGGAAAACATTATTTGATTTTAATTAAGTAGCACGAAATATAGTATATTTTTTTTATGCTGGATTATAATTTAGTTAAAACATAAATATATGGTAACCGTCTTCTGTAATATTTTCTCGCTAGGGTTATAAATATGTGACATTTCATGTTACCGTTTTTATTCTTACGAATTACTTACTTAAGTTATAGACTTACAGGATATACCTGTGTACGATGTCTGGTCGTGTCATATCACTGGCTTTGAAACATGGAATAAGTGTTTTCTTTTCGTGCGGACTTAATATGATTTACCGGTAGCAGGACACACGTAGTTTAATCCTGATTAGACTGGAATACTGTTAAAAGTAACACACAATGAAAACAATTCAGAAGTACTGGAAACTTGACCGAGAAACGTTGTCATATGACTAAAATACTGTTGAAGGCCGCGAAACAAAGATTTTAAATAACAAAATAAAACAGAACATGTGAACTAGTTCGATGTATTAACCTCCATTAAGGGACTGTCTCGTGAGAAAATATAATATATAAAACAACGATTTGAGCGATTGGCTCATGTTTAAAGCATACTCTACATTTATTCAATACAGGGACTTGATGATGTATGATCTAAACATATATGACCCTATACATAACTGTCAATATTGCTATACATGTAAAGGGGCATATGTTTTTTGTAATCATACAGGAGCAAGTCCCTGTGTTTTCAGTAACTTTTCTGAAATCATGTAGATATTTGGCGTTTTCTCTCCAGAATTTTCTTAAAAGTAAGTATTTTTCCATTTAATTTATTGGAGTTTTACGCAGTCTTCCAACACTGTGTCAGTTATATCACGCCGACAGTTCACGTATTCATGATCCCTTGGTAAACAAACGAGTATAAGGCTAGGACATATGCCTTGCACAAGGGCATTCCACTATGACTGCTTGACAGCGACGAGGGACTGAACCCGGGACGCCCAGTTCTAAATCCCCGACGTTAACCACTCGGCCTCGGCGGATTCCTTTTCCGTTTAATAAGCCACTCAAAAGAAATCTAGTTTAAGTCTTCCTTACATCACGTAAACTTTTGTGTAACGACAAATATTTGAATGCTTCGCATTAACTTTGTGATCACATAACGATCCGTGCAGAGAATCAGTAAATTTAATTGCAGACATTTTATGCGCAAACAGGGACACAGAGCTAATTCAATACAAAGATACTTTTTCGCTTTTCTCTTTCCGATCGTAGATAGAATCAGCCGTATATATATTGTGTTTGTATTATTTGCCCTAATGGTAGTTCTCTGTATAAAGCCCATGCTTTGTGTTCATAAACTACTTACATGAATAAGCAGTGTGTCTGTCTTTGTCAACTATTTCACAAAAAACGGATTGAAAAGTCCTGTCTTTTAACAAGATATTGATTGATTGATTGATTGATTGGGGTTTAACAACGTTTTTAACAATTTCACAGTTATATCACGGCGGCCAGTTCACCTACTCATGGATTTATTGGTTTTCTTACACCAGTACTCCACACAACAATATTCCCAAGCAACTGGCTGCTTTTCCACATAGACGAATGACGCATGTCGCATTGACTTTTGTGAATCGTTGGAATTTAACAAGAGAGCCAGGATGGTCCTAAATTGCTCACCTGATTGAATAAAAATCACTTAAAAAGTTTTCTTGGTCTTGGTTGAAGGTCACACAAGAAACTTTTGGGTCAAATTATTGTCTAATCGAGCCAGTGCTTTTGTACAAGTAGATGTTCAAATCTTTCACTGCATATACATATATGGAAAACAAGCCATACTCCCTGTCGGCCATTTTTTCGAAGGATCGAAATGATTTGAACAAAGTCGCTAGAGGGTTACCATATGGCGTAAACAAAAATCAAATCGGGCCAGTTCTTTTGAACAAGATTGTTTTATAAGTTTTCACTATACACATTAAAGCAAAACAAGCAATTACCAGATCACTCCAGTACTTTTGGACAAGAAGATATAGAAATTTGGCATTTTTCAATATTTTTTTATCCGCTCAACCAATGTTCTGCACGTAATTTAATTCCTTGAACATCTTTGAAAGAGGACCACATAGGGACCATTCCTGTGAAGTTATTTTGATTTCGGTTTATGTTTTTGGAAGGATATGTGAACGGTCAGACGACGACGCCGTATCGTTAGTGAATGCAGAGGCTCACCCCGCACTTAAGAGGTAAGTATAAATTGTGTTCACCTGTCCTTACTGTATGTAAGTCTAGTTGTCTTGATGTTTTACAGAGACAATATACCAGAAGCTCACTGACTCTCTCAACTCAATATACGGTCTTGATTTCGAACCATAACTCGACCATTCATTATTTCTGGCGTATCGCAACAGGCCTATGTATGACTACGTCACGTCATACATATTTCACCAGCAGACTAGCATAGTGTATGTGAAAAGGTAGCAAGTTACCTGGTAAGAGAGTTCTGTGAGACAAAGGTGTGAAATTGGTGAACTAGTCAATATGATATAACTGAAATACCATGGCGAACAATAATTATTGCAATGACTTTAATTAATCCCGTGGAATATTATTCGGCGAGTTCGAAATAGAGAGCATGACCCTTTTATTTACAGTTGTGTCTGCTTTATAGGTCCGTGGGGTCCACTTTCACCAACCTTACTGAGGTTACTGAAGTAATACTTAAAAGCGTATTTCATAATTCTTGTTTCCATAATACAAATGCTGTAATAATTCTTTCCTTAACAAGATTTTCTTGTTCGCAAGGTAACTACTTCTGTCAACTTTATCATTTACTTAAATGCATTCCACCCTTCATCTTTAACAAATTATAAGGGAAACAAAAACGAAGAAATATGATTTAAAGTGTTTAAGTATTACCTAATGCTAAATAAGGTTAATGGAATTTGACCAAGACATACTTTATGTTATTGCACACTACGGTCTTAGCATGATGTCACAGTTGGGATAGCCATTTATTTCCGTGATAATTTGATTTACGATTGTCATCCCATATGAAACGATGTTGTGCGACTGTGTCGTTGATGGAACCGTTATATGGTTGATTGGTAAAAGGCACATATTATACCACTTTATACTTCGATTGTGAATGGTATGGTATTCAGTCATTGACCTGTTCTATATTTTCTCTGACGTTTTGATTGAGGTATTTTGTGATTGAGTTTACCTGTACAATCTCTACAAGGTAAAGTATGTCCATCAATTGACGTTTATATCATTGTTGCCTAGGGAGAATGTGCTTATTCATTTCTCCTGTTGACACATACTTCGACTACTTGCATACGTATTGGGAAAGGGTAAAGGCAGGAGTTTCTCTTGACACTGGTAACGAACTGATGCATGTAGTGTCGGTGCAAAGTGCGCTGTCGACAGCGTGACTTAAACATTTTTACATAGAAATATGGAAACTTCCAATTACCACGGATATTTCTACACACTGAAAATATGCAATGGTTCCATTTTTTGCAAAGCAATTCGTGTTCAAGGGGTTATGTATGAAATCAAATTAACCACAATTTATGTTTTCTCTGAACGCCATGATATTCATCTTTCAGTAGTATTTTAGTAACAGCATTCCGTTTCCTGTACTGATACAGCATTTATTGTATCCCGACACGGAGGCATAAGCCGCCCATGTATCTACTTAATCATGATGACCCAGGATGTATGCAAATAATACAATTTTAAACTTTGTTCAACCGACTCAAGTATAGCTGGAACCCCTTTATATTTCTCATACACGATCTCGAACACTGTGCATTGAACTCCTACGCAATCGAATATTTTTCAGCTTTAGTTTATCTTCTTTTCATTATTTCCATTCAATCATTTTCCTTCTTTTTTAGGCTCGAAACTCTTGTTATAATTGTTTTCATACCACATAACAAGTAAAATGAACTCCGTAAAGTATGTGTTGGGTTTTATAGATGTTCTCCATTTCACAAGCATCTAATTGATTTACAACATGCTTATTTGTTCATAGACGCGGCTAAATAAGTATTGCCACGCACAAGTAAAAGTCAACTTCGAGACCTCGCGACGAACCGACATCCTGCTCAACCCTGCCATATGTAAGATTTATTCGACATATTATAACTGCTAAATACTCGTTATAACATAATCAAGCTATACTTCGACATTAGTTAGTTTTCGTTTTCGAAGGGAATTTATCATATTGCATGACTAGTTCACCATTGCATCTTCATTGTGTCTGGTTGTTTTGCAGCGCAAAGTGCAGACACGTTGCATTTAACCATCCCCGTAGATAGCATCTATGTTGTGTCTGTACATCTTAACAATATAGTGTCTGCTTGGTTGGAAAGATGATTACATCGTTGTATTTATTTAAAGCGTCAGACAAATATATTAAACACCTGGGCCTATTTGAGATCGGATGTCACTGATTAATTAATTATTTGTTGTAATGTGTAGTAGTTTTTCAATATATGGATGTACTCCCTGCGGTGCTTAATAGGGTATTGACCTTTTGATGAGAACGGCAATATTTCCATTTCAGCCATTTGCTTGGGAAACCCCTCGTGAACTGTGTCAGGCCATCGACCCATAACATCATTTACAACAAATTATACAACATCTGTCAGGATACGGTACGCTTGTCGAACATATATAGATATAATATATATAAATATATATACCAACAAACATATATACTAGAAAATACATATTGATATATATGAGTTGGTAATTCTTTGTTAAACAACATAATAACACACACACCCACACACAAACATATACATATATATATATATATATATCGCATACATCATATAAGCAATATATTTAGCCTCTTTGAATTTGGGTAATATAAAACTTTCTCCATCTGAAAGCATAGAATAAATAAGAAGATGTGCATTTTTGTTTTCATTTTGCAATGACATTAAAATATATTTCTCAAATTATTTAAAAACTGAATCAAAATATATATTTCTACATTTTATATACTGACATGACTAATTTAAGACAGCGGTGTTGAGGTAGAGCGTCGACTTCTCGTTCCACTGATCCCGGGTTCGAGTCCCGTGATGAGCGGCCACACGAACGGTGCGAGTACTGGGTTAAGTCTCCAAGAAGCAGACATCGAGCCTGATTAATATAAGTTGAAAGCTTGTTCGCAATCTATGTTAAATAAATAAATGTAAACTAATTTAAGATATCGATGAAGATACATATCAGACCTATGGAATCATTGACTTGATTGAGTATTCGGTTTAACTGTTTCTTCAAATTTCCCAAAAGAGTCGTGAAAGCTTGTTTATTTGTAAATTCAGACGCACTTCTATTTATTTCCCAGGAAATATCTCGTGTACGAAAACGTGAAGATTGCAAGAGAGTGTACGTGTACGCATGCATATTTAATTCAAAGGACTAGATGGGGAGGCTTAAACTGGTCTTGCTTCCATGTAAGCACTCATTAAAACATATGTTGTGGGTATTCAAACGAATCGTGTCACTTAGACGATTATGTTGGGTACACAACACCTATTTTGGGAGGACAAATAAGGATTGGGAACATGCAAAATAACCAGAATCTAAAACTCAGCTGAGAAATTGATCAGGAGGAGAAAACTGTGTGTTGTAATTGAGCAAACATATGTTGTTGGTAGTCAGTTGAATAAATCGTCTCAGTGATGCAAATCTTTTGAGTACTGACAACGTAGGGTTTGAATGTCTAACACGGATTTTAGAAACTGACAAATGCCCATAACTGATGGCTGTATCATTCGCGCATACAACAAGACCATGAAATGAATAGGAAAATAACAAGGAAGGTTTTGAATTATGCCATAACCTAACGTTATATTTATATGGTACTAGAGAAATGTTTATGGGTAAGTTATCCTGTTGAAATCTAACGTTTCCGTAGGACCACATGTGTCGCCCGCTAATATGTAAGATTGATTGATTGATTGATTGGTGTTTTACGCCGTGTTGTGGTTGAGTTACCAGTACTACTGTCCAATTATACTGACAACAGCCAGTCAGTCGTATTACTGCAACCCTGAACGCCGAGAAGGGCAGCCATCCCTACCATGTTTAAAGCCTTTGGTATGACCCCTATATGAAAGAACGTAAAAGTGTTTCGGATTGATGAACAGCAGGTCTGATACAAGTCGAAGTAATGATCCACATGTTTCTCCTTGCCACAGCGGGCGGCACAAACATCCTGTGTACATAAACACGTTTAAAGACTGTGAAATATATAATCGATAGTTAGTTGTCGTTTGAAACAACAGCCTTGCTCGACAAGTGTCTGTTGACGTTTGATTTGTCGGTCATTGCTTGAAAAGTGTTAATCAAATTTGAAAATTGGTTTCAAAAGACGAACACGCATATTTATAGCTTCAAATAATCCACGTACTACAAACGGAAATTAAAACTTCAAGATATAGGATGTTTGGTTTTAAATCCAGACAGACAGCACTTTTAAAGAGTTAATGCCTTTCTGATTCGGGAATTTCTTAAGGACATTCGACAAGAACATTCAACCGTGCTTAATGTATTTTCGATTTCCCTGTCTTCATAGATTATATAACTCGAATTCGCTATAGTGAACTTTATTACGATCAAAACAGTTTTGTTAACAATATAATTCAGTAATTTAGTTTATTTTATTACATTCAGGCAGATTTGCTTATAGTAAATAACAAACAATTATGTACAAATAACAAAACGAAATCAATATAAACTAATAGTTTAAATAATATATGTATACAGTGACGATAAGAAATGAGATTGAACGTGAAGATAATGGTCAGAATAAAGTGTATCTGTATTTGTATCTAATCATATGAATAGTATGAACTCTGCCCTGTGTTCCATAGTCACAAAACCTAAAACTTGTTTTTCGAAACCGTGCATTAGTCGGTAAACCAAACCTGTTTGGTGACAGGGGACACATTCGGATTCATATATTTGTTGTGCTTGAAAATGAACTGATTTCTTAACTATATAACACTATATGGCATTGATTTCTTTATTGACTTCTATCAATTGATGCATACAAAATGTGGAGAAAATATGAACATTTGTATATGCTAGCTCATATCATGTTGAAGAGCATTCCAAGGGGAGGTCAATCTCAATATCATTTGAGACTGTTGTGTGACGAAAATTCAGGTATTTCAAATAAGTTTTTCTACTAGAAGAATACTGATGACATGGTATTTTGCATACATTTCCTGGTTATGCATTGCTTGATTATTAAGTACGTGTGCTTCAATTTTCCTTTGCATGTTTCCAGGAAGTAAGGACATGATTAGAAAATCTGCCAAAATAGTGTCATTTTAGCCCTCATTTTGGGTAGGTGGATAGAATACACAGGGTTTGAAATTGTGTTCAGTTCTATCGAGTTGCTAAAATGTTACATGATTTTGAAAAATTGTTATATGCCATATATTGAGATATAGTTTTGACATTGTGATGGATGCTGTTTTGGAGAATTTCTCAAATAACATTTATTGGTCCGGACAAACTGAAAAGTTGCAAATTTAGGGTCCCCTGCCACCTTTTGCGTTTCGGAACAGGCTGAATTGTAGGTGGTATGAAATACCCGTAATGCTTCACTAGAACGACTTCCTGTTCACGATGGCCATTGAAAAAACTCCACCGCCTCGTAAGTTATTTTTGATGTTATACCCCTTTAGAATAATGTTTCGTAGTAATGATTTGCACATTTACATTCGCCTTTTTAATCTTTATACATATACTATAATTATTTTATGTAAAAGCAAGACATAGCACTTGAATCTTGGTTTCGTCATCAACAATTCGTCAACCCATAACAATAAACGGGAGGAAAGTAAAAGCTAATATGGGTTTTAATTCGTCATGAAATAATACAAAGACAGAATAAAGTGAAACACATATTTGTTAACCCCTCAATCTCTCACTGTATGTCTATCTTTCTCTCTCTCTCTCTCTCTCTCTCTCTCTCTCTCTCTCTCTCTTTCTCTCTCTGTCTCTCTGTCTCTCTCTCTCTCTCTCTCTCTCTCTCTCTCTCTCTCTCTCTCTCTCTCTCTCTCTCTCTATCTCTCTCTCTCTCTCTCTCTCTCTCTCTCTCTCTCTCTCTCTCTCTCTCTCTCTCTCTCTCTCTCTCTCTCTCTCTCTCTCTCTCTCTCTCTCTCTCTCTCTCTCTCTCTCTCTCTATATATATATATATATATAAGTTGCTGTAATACTCGATTAATATGATATCTATATATCTCAGTAATACTTTAGTTTAGGTGTTTTGGAAAAGTTATTGCCCTTGAAATTCGCCATTTCCTTTTTATTACGTTTTCGAGACGGCATGGTTGCCTTTCTGTACATCGCCTACATATATATATATACATAATACATTTTAAATATTTTCTCGAGTCAATGACCCCCATAGAGTAAGTTTGTTATAATCAATCTACAATATGAGATGCATTATTTGACACATTTCAATGTTTTATAGTTATGTTCAGGAGAACGATTCGCTCCATCGGGATTCGATATCATACTATTTTTAACCAGGTTTTCCGAAGGAAAAATCTGGTTATTAGTTTGGCGAAGTTGGCGGGCAGGCGGGCGGGCGGACGGTTGGGCGGGCGGGCCTTCGGTCGGGCGGGCGGTTGGGCGGGCGGTTGGGTGGGCGGGCGTCAACTTTCCTTGTCCGGACCATAACTTTGCCATGCATAGAGATATTTTCAATAACTTGGCACAAACATGCACCATATCAAGACAATGTGCCAAATGCAAACAAAAAAATCTGTAGATTCAAGGTCAAGGTCACAGTGATAAGAAATAGACTTTAATTGAACTTTTCTTGTCCGTACCATAACTTTGTCATGCATAGAGATATTTTCAAATAACTTGGCACAAACATGCACCATATTAAGACAATGTGCCAAATGCAAACAAAAAATTCTGTAGATTCAAGGTCAAGGTCACAGTGATAAGAAATAGACTTTAATTAAACTTTTCTTGTCCAGACCATAACTGTGTCATGCATAGAGATATTTTCAAATAACTTGGCACAAACATGCACCAAATGAAGACAATGTGCCAAATGCAAAAAAAAAATCTGTAGATTCAAGGTCAAGGTCACAGTGATAAGAAATAGACTTTAATTGAACTTTTCTTGTCCGGACCATAACTTTGTCATGCATAGAGATATTTTCAAATAACTTGGCACAAACATGCACCATATCAAGACGATGTGCCAAATGCAAACAAAAAATTCTGTAGATTCAAGGTCAAGGTCACAGTGATAAGAAATAGACTTTAATTGAACTTTTCTTGTCCGGACCATAACTGTGTCATGCATAGAGATATTTTCAAATAACTTGGCACAAATATGAACTATATCAATATGATGTGTCACATGCAAAACTTTTGTCTGTAGCTTAAGGTCAAGGTCACAGTGACAACAAATAGACATTAGTTGAACTTTTCTTGTCTGGACAATAACTTTTTCATCCATAGAGATATTTTCAAATAGCTTGGAACAAATATACACCATATCAAGACGCTGTGTCATATGCATAATGTATGTGTTTAGCTTCCAGGTCTAGGTCACAGTGACAGAAAATATACTTTACTTGAACTTTTTTTGTTCAGACCATAACTTTACCATGCATATAGATATTTTCAAATAACTTCGCGCAAATATGCTCCATATTAAATAACTTGGCAATTTAAAAGAATATAGCATAGATATGAGTAAGTTTCATAACCTCGGGCCCTGGATCTAGTCTGTTTGCAAAGGCATAAACGCGTTACTATCAAGTAAAGGGTTAAGGCAGATCACTGATTATCCACCTGGCATTAGGGATCCTAAAATGTGGCTGCTTACAACAAAGGTTGCTTAATATCTGTTATCTATTATATGTTCTTAATAAATGAGGCCATCAACACACGATTGACTGTATTGAACTGATATTTGTTAGATAAAATTGTGATATATTTAATTGACAAAGTAATTATGATTATTCATCAATAGAAATATTCCCTGTTACTTGAATTACTAGCTTGATAAACTATTAACAGAAAGATTTGACAGATCTGTTAATTCTTAATTAAACACCTTCCATTATAGAAAACCTGGTTTCATGGAATTTCCATGTCTTGTTACCCTATAGCTTCGTGATATTTAATGACTTATGCTGTAGACTGGTATATTTTCTTTGAATATTTCACTCATAACTGTGTTTATATCCAGTTGCTTTGACACCATTTAGATAAATGACTCAATAGCAAGTTAGCAACTGGTTGTCTTTGACATTTTGTGCGATGACTTGATTTGGTGTTATCTATACAATCAGTATAAGCATTATTAAACAATACAGGCTGAATAATCTCTCTCTCTCTCTGTGTCTCTGTCTCTCTCTCTGTGTCTCTGTCTCTCTCTCTCTCTCTATCTATCTCTCTCTCTGTGTCTCTCTCTGTCTCTCTGTCTCTGTCTCTGTCTGTCTGTCTCTCTCTCTCTCTCTCTCATTCTCCCCAACCATCTATCCCTCTCACTCACCCTCTCTCTCCCTCCTTCAATCAGTCTCTCTCACTCGCTCTCTCTCCTCTTTCTCTGTCTGTCTCTCTCAATATACAACTTATGATTATTTCAGAAAAAATGCTTTAATGGGTTATATTGTGTTCTTCCAGAATGCAACCAGTTCAGTTTACACTGAAAGACAGAAGAAGTGTGTCTTTGGTGTTAGACAAAAATGATTTGGGTAGAATACTGCAAAATGGTATGTATTGCATCTATTATAGTTTCATCTTATTTTTCCTGTGGGAATAAAGATCAATGATAAAGTATGAAAGTCATTAGTGGTAAGCTAAATAAGGTGATATTTCAAACTTGAAGTGTAATGGCTGGTATTTACTGGACATTTAGTATGTGGAGAAAGGATAAGGGCTGGAAATACCAGGCTTCATAATTGATTTATTTCATTAACCATTTCCCTCATATAAACACTTTCTAACGCCTCTGCTGCAGACAGCTTTTGAAAACATGGCGACAAAAGAAGATATTGCCCCAGACAACCACTTTCTCCGTTTGTTACCATGTGTTCAACTCTATTCAAGTATTGTAGGGAGTTTTAATTTGTTCAGGTAGGTATGTTTTCAAAGTCGTCTGCTATGTATATATATATGTAAAGTTAAGTTAGTTATGTCCAGTAAATGTCACTTTATTTGTCGGCATATGTGTTCGACCCATAACAGTGTATACCAAAAGAAACTACAAAGTTAATACGGTTCTCTCTGTCTCATTCATGCCTGCCCTCTCTCTGTCTATCTATATATCTATCTACATCTCCCTCTCTCACATTATACATTATATTTATCTGCCCCTCTGTACCCCCTCCCCCCCCCCCCCCCCCACTATCTCTCTTTGTCTATTTTCTTCTATATATATATGTACAATGTATCTGTCCCCATCTCTCTCTCAATACTGTTCTCTATTCTCTATCCCACTCTGTAAATATTTCTCTTGCTCTCTCTATATATATATATCTGTCCC
>JASEVX010000008.1:3207919-3315416 GCA_031761405.1 Serripes groenlandicus | reverse complement strand
ATTATACTTTCATGCTTTGCAGATGCTATCTTTCCAAAATAAGATGTGTTTATAGAAACTGACCAGAAGATTAGCATATATGAGCCCTGTGTTTAAGCCATTCCTACATACAACAAATCAGTCGCCGAGGACTTTGAAAACATATAATCAAAAATAAAGAAAAATATCTAGTAATGAAAGTAAAATTATTGAATAGAAGCATCAGAATGAAGCAAAGGGTTATTAGACATTTATACTTTAAAATCAGTCAGTATTTAACATAAAAATAACTCCTGCTTCATATGTTCATTATTGGGATTGTGTGTTATGATCAGTCATTGAATGCAGGGCTGGAAATAAATTAACTCCCTTCATATATAATAATATGCAAATCCATTTTGCCAATATATGTGTATATAAGTACGGTACTATATTACTATAATACTATATATAAGTAATGTGCTGCAGATTTGTTGTATGTCAGAAAGAAAAACGGTAAATAAAATTTCGCTTTTGCTTTTGCATTATTGTATCAAATGTGGAGCAATAAACATTCCCTTTCTTATACATTTTATTTGTCATTAGTAGGGAAAGGATATACATTCCAAGCATGTTGCAGATGGCCTGCTGTACAGTTTACTAAGATAAGAATGATTACAACTGGAAATAGGTTGGTCTTTAAGCCGTGTTTTGCACTACCAGTTTTTAAGCTCCACTAGGTTAAACTTAAAGCCAGTCAAGCTTATGTCACAACGAATTGTCCGGTTGTGCGTGCTTGTGTCAAGTTTTTTGTTTCAAAAAACTTTTGCTCCCTAACCATGAAACTTCATAAGAAGCATCTTCTCAATGTCCTCTCCTAAATTCCTTTATTTAGGCGGATCCTTAAATTTATGTGGATCCTCAAAAATTCTGGTTTCCTTCAAGCCATGTTGATTGGTGGAAAAACATGGCTGCCAGTGGGGCGTGGCTATTTTCTGTAATATATGGCTATAGTGAAAATCTTCTCCTCCCAAAGTATTTGGCTGATTTTCGAATAATTTTGCTTAAATGTTCCTTGAGTGACACCCTAAAAGATTCCTTCAAGCCATGGTGATTGGTAAAAAAGACATGGCCACCAGGGGGCTGGGCTGTTTGGAGATTTAATTTTTGCCTAATGGCAGTCGAGCGATACTGGCCCTCTTGCGCCTCTTGTTGTTATACAACAATATAACCAAAATATGTAAAAAAACATGTCAGAATAAGAGGCATATATTTCTATTAAAAAACATGTCTGATATATGCTGTTTTGAAACTCATTTAAAACATTTAAAGAAAAGGGTGGCAGAATAAAGAAAACTTTTTGTGATTGAGAATTTTAAACGTTTTGTAACAAAGATGTTGCTGCAGAAATGTCAAAAGCGGACTGCATCAGTGAATAATTTGAATTGGATTCTGTTTCATCAAATCTACACTTATAATTTGTACAGGGAAATCAGTTCACAAATCCAGGTACTCTGTGGCAACTGATGTCATGAATGTACTAATTGTTTAATGCAATTTTACCATTTGCTACATGCAAGTACATTTTGACTTGTCTGCAGTTGTCAATTTAAAATGAACCATTTCTCCTTTTGCTGCAATGTTTAAAAACTTAATTCAAAAACAAATTTTCTTTATTTAGATTATTTATACCCCCTTCGAAGAAGACGGGGTATATAGGAGTCACTGTGTTGGTCTGTCTGTCTGTCAGTCGGTCAGCCGGAAGCCATATTTTGTGCAGCCTAATTTCTTACAAACCACTTGGTGGAATTCAATAAAATTTTACATGAAGCTTCTATACCAAAAGGAGATGTGCATATTCTAAAGGTCTTACAATTGCATGTTATTTCACAGAGTTATGGCCCTTTTACTTATTAAGTTATGGTGTGGGTCAAGGTGTCTGTTTTCTGGGGGTATTTATCATCTTCAGTGATAGTTCTAGTTTTGATTTGTTGTGTTTGGGAAATAGTTAGAAATAAATAAAATAAAATTTAAACTTGTTCTTTTAATATTACCAGGTTCAAGGCATGGATGCAGTAAGGAATGGCATTCAAGAAATAAATAAAGGATGTTGCTTACATTTTGCTTTGTCCAGGTATATGTTTTTGTATTTGAAAGATAAGCTTTTTAAATAATGTTCAATTTGAAAACATTGAGTAAAGAACAGATTATGTGAAAAAATTCAGAAGAAACTTTGAGACAGGATGTTTTACTTGGATGGAATAATTGAGCAATTTATTTTTATTTCTACCTCTACCATGAATCTGTTTGTGTATTGTGGCGTCACAGTGTCGGGTTGGTCAGTGTTTTTTAGCTCTACCTGCCAAGGGCCGGAAGGGCTTATGTCGTGGCGATTCGTCCGTCGTCCGTGCGTGCGTCCGTCAGTCCGTCCGTCCCGTAAACAATTTCTTGTTAACACGATACAGTCTTCACTTTTGATTGTATCTCAACCGAAACTTATACAGTAGTTAGATATCCATGAGAGCTTGATTCCTTTCGAAAACAAGATCCGCCAGATCCGCCTCATGCATGACTTGAATTATGGCCCTTGAAATTGTCAAAATTGCTATAATAGGGCTTGTTAACATGATACAGTCCTTATTTTTGATTGTATCTCAATCAAACTTATACAGTAGTTAGATATCCATGAGAGTTTGGTTCATTTCTAACAAAACGGCCAGATCTACCCATGCATGGCTGGATTATGGCCCTTGAAATTGTCAAAATTGCTATAATACAGCTTCTTGTGAACACAATAGAGCTTCCATTTACTATCTGATCTTCACCAAACTTAGATAGTATTTGAATATTGATGACATATTGGTTCCTTTTGAAACAAGCCAGATCAATGCCAGTATAGCATAGGCCCTCATGGGCCTCTTGTTTCTTCTATACCTATACTAGAGGATGAGGCAATCCAGTTTGATATTTTGTACAAAGTTGTGATTTTGATAATTTTACATTTGAACAGCCATGCCCAGACCATGAATAGTATACATGATCCATGTCCTGTAACAGAGTAACATATTGGGATATCCATGAGAGCTCGGTTCCTTTCGAAAACCAGCCACAGATCCGCCCATGCATGACTGGATTATGGCCCTTGAAATGGTCAAAATTGCTATAAAAGAGCTTGTTAACACGATACAGTCTTTATTTTTTTATTGTATCTCAACCAAACTTATACAGTAGTTAGATATCCATGATGAGCTTGATTCCTTTCGAAAACAAGCCAGATCTGCCTCATGCATGACTGAATTATGGCCCTTGAAATTGTCAAAATTGCTATAATAGGGCTTTGTTAACATGATACAGTCCTTATTTTTGATTGTATCTCAATCAAACTTATACAGTAGAGTTATATATCCATGAGAGTTTGGTTCATTTCTAACAAAACGGCCAGATCTACCCATGCATGGCTGGATTATGGCCCTTGAAATTGTCAAAATTGCTTATAATACAGCTTGTGAACACAATAGAGCTTCCATTTACTATCTGATCTTCACCAAACTTAGATAGTATTTGAATATTGATGACATATTGGTTCCTTTTGAAACAAGCCAGATCAATGCCAGTATAGCATAGGCCCTCATGGGCCTCTTGTTTCTTCTATACCTAGAGGAGAGGCAATCCAGTTTGATATTTTGTACAAAGTTGTGATTTTGATAATTTTACATTTGAACAGCCATGCCCAGACCATGAATAGTATACATGATCCATGTCCTGTAACAGAGTAACATATTGGTGATATTAGCTATATGATAGATCTAGTTGTTTCCAATGTTATCATTTGCATCATTATTATAAGCAAGGAAAGCAAACAAAATAGACATTTTGTTAATTTTTAGAACCAATCATTATAAGAAAATTCAACTTGACATGCAGCTTATTTTTTAAGAGTTATGAATGCATTATTTGATTTATGTTCATTTTAATCTTAAATGTACTATTAGCAATGATTGTTGAATTCAAGATAAGGCATGATTCATCTAGCTACAGTACACAATGTTATTCATCGCTTGATATACATAATTATAATACATGTATTTAATATGCCAATATTATACTATTTTATGAGATTGTTGTTAGTAGAGAAAGACAAATTTAACCTCATGGGCTGCTTTTTAGATCACCTAGAGCCAAAGGTTCAAGGTGAGCTATTCTGATCACTTTTTGTCCGTCTTCCGTCGTCCGTTGTTAACATTTAGACATTTAGACATTTAGATCATCTCCTCCTTAACCACTTGACCAATTTCAACCAAACTTCACAGGAATGTTCCGTTGGTGGACCACTTTCAAAATTGTTCAAAGATTTAAATTCCATCGAGAACTTTGGTTGCTGCGGCAACAGAAAAGGAGAAAATTGCCAAATCTTAAAAAATATTTTTGTCCAAAAGTACTGGCCCGAGTTGAAAATTAGTTTGCACAAATGTTCCTTGGGGTATTCATTTATGAAAATTTCATTTACAGATATGTTCACATTTTGGCCAAGATGTTAATCCTTCCCAACATTCAGCGAATCTGTAGAAATCACTCGAAAATTCCTTTGTTAAATATGTTGCTTAACCCAAACCAACATACAACATATCTGCAGCATATGACTTTGGAAATATTATGACCTGCATCAATGGCGCTATTTTCTTTTTGAAATGATAGTCTTTTACCTGGGAAGAATGTTGTGTACAGGTTGAAGTTTTATATATAATACATACTGTTGGAAATGGCAATAAACTCCAATCAATCTTAATTGCTTTGGAAAATTACTTTTATTAACCTTTTTATAAACCATTTTTCATGTTATTAAAATGATGTGATATATAATAAAGTGCACTGAATCATGTTGGGTCTAGAACTACGTGACTATGACACATTCTAGAAAACCCTGTTAGCACACTTGGGGTCAAATTTGCCATTGAAATCTTCAAACATGATCAGAACAATGATCTCCATCAAGTAATTCAGCTTTAGCACGGCGTTTTCTTGGTAAGTTACCAGTACTACCGTTCCAGTTTATCCTGGAACCAGCCAGTCAGTCGTAATGATAACCCCGCAACCATGAGCGCCAATGAGTGCAGCAATTACTACCATTTAAAGTATGTGGAGTCGGGTTTGAAACTGGGTCATTTGGGGTCAAAAACTAGTTACTTTTGACTTTCCGCAGCTTCCTTGGAAGACATTTACACATGTCCTTTACTTATATGCTAGTTCATTGACGATGCTCACTCCTAGCAGCTTTATTAGTCGCCGGGCAGAAGCCCGCGACTTCTATTGTTAATAGGTTTCTGAAATCACATGGGAGGGGGGATTATCATTAGAAAGAAACACATTTAGATGTCTTGAACATATTACAATTGTGTTTGTTTAAAAACACTAAGTAATGACACATCTAAAATGAAATAAATATTCCGATGTTTTAGGTATTTTCAGTTTCTTTATTTTGACTCGCATTTATGTTTTTTTGTTTTATTTACGAAGACAAAACAGTCCCTATAAGCTAGACTGGTATACATTATTTTACACTACTACATGTAATCAAAAGTCGATAACTACAAACCTTTACGTCGCAGTCTAATTTGTTTACTTACGCGCACCTGCGTGACTCGCGAATACCAACTGCGTAGATCAATCTCCTTTGCAGAGAGCCGCTCTTTACACTCACTTACAAATAGTAAATTATAGGTGATTTAAGATGTTTATTTGGTTCAAAACAAATGAAGAAAAGAACAAACCGAGATAAAACTGGTTTTAATGGAAAAATGACTTTGAACGAACACTCTCTGCCTATAAAGAGAGTTTCAAGAACGACACCTCTGCGAATAAGAAAGAATCGGATCTTTCGTACAAAATTATTTCGTCCTTGACAATTTTAAATGTGTCATTATTTTCCCTAAAGGCATATTGCTTCCGATTTGCATATTGTTATGCATCATTGACACAAGGTTGCTCATCATTATATAATTTTAAAACATGAGTAGTTTGTTGTTTTCATTATAAAAAGGGAAGGAAAGAATTGAAATAAATTAACATGTTGTAGGGCTAAGTTTATGTTCGAAATTAAGTTTAAATTATACAACAATTTCAAGGAGATTTAACTGTTTAGTTATTATTATATTTCGAAGGTGGTCTAATTTTTAATATTGGACTACATTTCAACATTTGTTAAAGTATGATATAATTAGGATGCTAAGCTAATATCATTTTGAAAAAAAGAGAAAACTCATGTGCGATTTAACCCTTATCTCATTGTTTTAAAAGTAGATTGCTGCAAAGGTGTCCACTGTTGACTTTAAAAGAGGAAAGGTAAAATGACGTGCTATTGCATGCAAATCCTAAATTGTCTGTTTTGTGGTTTTATTGAAAAATAATAAAATTCAAATATTCTGACAAACATCTTGAAAAGTGTATGTGGAATTCTCAAATCTTATAATTATTCCTTAATGAAAGCACTGTATACATACTAAGACTAATGATTGGCAAGATTACTCATTTCCATTACTGTTTATGATCAATAATTAGTTGTGTGTATGGTCAACCTACTTTGGAATTGAGATTGATCATAAACAATGAAAGGCTTCAATTATCATTCACTTCGTTGACAAAACAATGCAAATTATGATACATTTTCACTTGACCCCACCCCTGATGTTCCAATATGCCCCTCAGTTGATAACTGTTTATTCAACTACTATAATGTTAGTGTTATGCATAACTGCACTATGGATATACGGCGACATTGATGCGTTGCATCAACTTTCTCTTGTTCCTACTGTAAATCAAGTTTTCACCCGACATATGTCTACCAATTATATTGGATGTACTTGTATATGTATATCTGTCATCTGAATACAGGCTACATATATGAAATAAGCCAAAATATCATACGCTATTTTCAGACAAGTCTCAACCGAAGACATCTACAGAGAAATTAAGATGGTCTTGAAAGTATTATGTCGAAAGAAACTGACCGTTTTGGCAACTTGTCTTTTAAATACACTGTTTTCAAATATGACTCATTGCACATATGTAGCTTTGATTTTCATGTAAAGCTCTAGATTTTACGCGCTTCAAACAAGGCCCTCTCTTTAAATTAATTACGTGTTTTCAACAACTATATGCATCTACATGTATAGCAAAGTCCAACCTCGTAACTCAATATATCTGCATACTGTTTGAACTTAAATTGTTGTTAAACATTGTCATCAATAATAAAACTTATAATTTTGAATTCGACAGTTCTTTCCATAAACGTATGAGTATAGTGTCAGTCGACGTTCGCCAAATGTGGAAGAATCTCCGGATGTTTCAGACATCGTGAAAAAACCAATTTCTCCCGACGAATGGTAAATAGAAACAAAGGATTTATTTCCTGAGAATAATGATGGGTTGTGTACAGATGAGAGAAAGACATGCAAATCATACGTTGGTGAACTTGTCGCCCTAACAGAAGTCAGAGTGAATGACTAGCCTAAGGACACTCAAGTTATCTGCATTGAGGATTCTTTTTTAATTACGCAGTACATGGTACTACTTCGTTAAATAGGACGTCTTAACTGTAATATTGCCACAATAACATTTCAAACAGGAATTTGACATGCATTGATATATCCATGCAACATCCCATCTTCCTAATAAGATGCTTTAGTTTCACATTTATCATGCAATGAGCAGATTACGTGACGTATAACACTGGTATGATAAACCTTTTGTTTACATGTCTACTGGTATGATAAACTTTTATCTTTATCAGTCTACTTATTTTTAGAAATGACGTAATCGCTGGAACTACTTTTTCTGAAATATAAATGAGCCGTTCCACCAGAAAACTATCGAACCGGATCAGCCTCAGCGTGCCGTGCAGGCTAACCCGAACAGACACGTTTCGCCTCATGTGGATTTTCTGTTTAAGGAATCATTGCTCAATACCTCTATCCCCCTGAGACGGAATGTGTCGGACCGGATTAGCCTGCGCAGGCTGATCTGGTTCGATACATTACGCAGAATCCATAATGTTGGTTTTTATCATGGAACGGCTCAATGATGTTGATAGTATAGCAGTCAAAGCAATGAACAAACATAAAATAACAATCAGAAATAAAGTTATTATTGTTTTAATTACATTTCAACAAATTGTACAATGCAAATACAAATCGAAAAGAATATCGTTATATAAATCACACGGAATGATCTGCATGTTCAGTCTACTTGATGAACTTTCTTCGTTGAAAATGTAGCATACATAGACCTGTTTATTCTCACGTGATCAGTTCATAGGTAACCTTGTTTAAATACAATCTGAAGCGAGTAATGTCCTATCTATGTTTCCACAAGTAATTTTAATACACTTAAATGAATCCACGTTAAACGACAAATGTTTAATTTCTATCGTCAGTCTGTGTTCTACCACGAGAAAGGGTTTTCGAACAGCCTCATCTACCCATGGATTCCTCTTTCATACAGCAGTTCCGACAGAAATGCATTAGGCCCTATGCGTTAGAGATATCCAGAAAATGTTTCTTCTTGTTAAATAACTTTATCATTTACGTACAGCTAGTGTTTAAATGATCATTCTTAAAACTAAAAGTTTCGTAACGTGACTACCCACAACAGTGACGGTATCCTTTTCCAAAAATGAATGTCTCCAATCTAAACGACGACTAAGCCTAGGCATCACACTGGTCTTGAATATAGTCATCTGTATTTAAACTTTGAGTGTTACTTGAACTTCCGTAGCCTGAACTAACTTTATACATTGACCTTTAGATCCAACACAACTATTCATTTTCAAAACACGGCGGTTGACATACATTTGACCTATCTTGTGTACTGAAGCGACGGCCAATCCGCAATATTTACACTTCTACTAAGAATATGTTCGTGTTAATATTGCCATTTTAAGGTATTATGTCAGACCAGATATACAAATTAAGTAGTAATAATCGAGAAATATGGAGTTAAAGTCGGAACTCTTTAGCTTCCGTATGTCGTGTGTACACAATGTAATTCGGCGAGGATTTATGCACGCGCGTGACGTCATTCTATTGAAGGTGAGGTCATTCATGAATGGGCTTTTGTAATTTTGTATGTTATTTATTAAAACTAGTTAAAATGAATGTATATTTACCTGAAAACATAATTTTACATGCAAGATAAATAGAATATTACGTCCCTGACTTTCGATATGAACTTTATCAGACTCGGCTGTGAGAAAGGATAATTGTCTCGCCAAAGGCTCGCCAATTATCAATTCTCCCAACCTCGTCAGATAAAGTTCATATCTTACGTCAGGGACATAATATTCTCTATTTATATCGCACCTTTCACTGTGATATAGACTCTATGTCACTAGACACATTTATACAGATTTAAATAAAAAATATTTCAGTCTATTTGGGTTTAGAAAAGAAGAAATAATTAAATAACAATTAAAGTAAGCGAGTGACTTGTCGGAAACTGTTCGTAGAATACCGATATCCAATCGGTTTGACGGGATTACACGTACAGTATCGATTAATTTGAACATGTTGATTGATTGAGGTTTAACGCCTTTTTTAACAATTTCTCAGTAATATCACGGAGGCCAGTTCACCTACTCATGCATTTCCTGGTTTTCTCACACCGGTACTCCACACAGCAATCTTCCCAAGCAACTGGCTGCATTTCCACATAGACTAAGCCCATTGGTGGATGACGCATGTCGCATTGACTTTTGTCAATCGTCGGAAAAAGTTGGCCGAGCCGGGATTCGAACTCACAACTCCTGGATTGACAGCCAGCGTCGCTACCGACTGAGCTACCGTAATGTGATTTTTATCTTCTTTTATAGAGAGTTCGTTTACGGTTTGTAGGTTTCGTTCCGTTCCATAGACATAGCATTAAACGTGTTTACGTTGTGTTTACTATGGAACACAGGGCTGATATCGGTTTACACTATACCGTAAACAGAGGGGTAAAGGTACTGTTAAAATCATGAACTGTGAGATAGGTAAATGTTTAGTTTAAACAATATTTTATTCAATAAGTCCCGAAATACAATTCAACTTATAAACATATTTACTAGGTTCGGAAAGAAAGCTACAGCTAATTTTAAATCTCTCCCTTCGTAATATACAAGTTCGATAACAACAACGTTTATTGTATGCTTGCATTTCAATTGTGAAGTCTTAGTGACAAAACCAATGCTAAATTGAATATGTTTTACATAAGATAACAATAACTATGTCTTTAATTCAAGTATTTAAAGTATCGTATTATTATTATCAAAGTATTCTGTGAGCAGTGTCAATGAGTTTGTGTGTGTGTGTGTGTGTATGTGTGTGTGTGTGTGTGTGTGTGTGTGTGTGTGTGTGTGTGTGTGTGTGTGTTTGTATGTGTGTGTATGTGAAAGGTAAACTATTTATGACTGATAGCTGACGTGTCGGACCTGCACCCATATAATGGAATGGCCCTTGGTTTAATTCCACCAACCTTACTTAACGCTAAGTAATACTTAAAAGAATATTTCATCTTTTCTGTTTCACTTACATTTCTTAACAAGTATTGATAGTCAGCATGGTAACTGTCTATGTCAACTTATTAATTTACTTCAATACATTTCACAATTCATGTTTCACAAACAAAATTGATGAAACTTGCTAAGTATGGTTGATGGAATTGGGCCCTATTCTGTTCACATTATCGAATACAAGTTAGTTATATCAGGTTAATCCGACAGTTAACAGATTTTACATTTCTGTAAAAAAAATATATTGCTTGGTTTTTTTATCCGTACTAATTCTTGACAGCGTACTAATTCTTGACAGCGTTCTTATTCTTGACAGCGTACTATTTCTTGACAGCGTAGAAATTCAGTTTTCATGTTCAATTATGTTATTTTTGATATAACAACAGCACATTTATCTAGAATTATTTTAAGTGCGGTGATGTCAAATTAGATCTATTTGCCGGTTGTATCCCATCACGTTACCGCATTTATTACGAGATTACGTATAATCATAAAGAATCTCATGAATCCAATTAAAACTTTATCTGAACTGCGTAGTTAATCCTATTTTAAAGTTTTGATCATGTGGAAAGGAAAAACCATTTCTTTAATGAAACTACAAAAGGCATGAGGGCAAACGAAACGCATTATTATTATAACAATGTATGGCTTCTTTCGTTTGGAAAGATCGTCTGCTGCAGATACGTTTAATTATAGGGGAAGGCTTAATAAGATTGAAGATTTGATTGAGTTATTGGTATAAAATACATCTATGCTGATAATTCACCGACTTCGACAATTTGATAGAAGGTGAATGAACGTTCATTGTGTTGTAGGTTATTTCACGTGATGAAATGTCTTTATGTATAACACTATTCAACGACATCTACACTGTGTTTCCTCCGGCGATAGCTGTTTAACCTCAGTTTTAACTTAGATGTTAAATAAATGATCTAGATTGTAGACCAATCAAATGTTGTATTAATGAATAATGTCGAAGATATAAAGGAAATGAAATGTTTTGATTGGTTCATAGATAAGTTGGCGATCATATGAGATGCACTAAAAAGATGAAGTTTTAAAATGAAATGTTCTGCATACTAACTTTTAATTGTTTTCCTTAAGAAATAAATTTCAGTGAAAAAGATCAGTGAAAACGTATGAAATATAATATTTAAGAGGATCTTTTTTTTTTTTTTGAAACATGATAAGTTTTCAGTTATTTATCGTCAATTGAAACGTATATACCTCTTGGGAGCCTCTCGTAATCTCCAGTCATGTGGCATAATCTCGGCCTTGATAATCTATTCATAGAAACTGAAGCTGGATGGAGATGTTCGATTAGCCTTTGGTAAACACATAGAATCTTTCTGATATTCAAGTCAAATGATATGCGCATGTTCCATTTATTAGTGTGTTCTCACATTGATCGCCGTTTGTCTGTTTTAAAGATATTTCTTGTTATAAAAACACCCACACACACACACATACACACGCGCACACTCAACTTATGGTAATATCGGTATATACCTATGTTAGCGCTGTAAAGTGTAACGATAGTTTATCGGATCTTTCTAAAATATTGCTTTTTTTCGAAGTGTGACAAAATTAGTTTGATTTTTCCAAATTTATTTTCAAGCTATACGTGCACGAGTATCACGTTAGCTGACGTTATATCAGCATCGTTACAGCATTTGTATATTAGTTCCGCCTCGATGGTGCAATTGTAGATTGTCCGCATCGGGTACGGGAGGTCGCAGGTTCGATTCCCGGCCGGGTGATACCAAATACTTAAAAATGGTAGTAATGGCTGCCCTCCTTGGCGCTTAGGATTACCGGATACGTATAATGACTGTATGGCTGGTGTCAGGATTAAAGGACAAGCAGTTTTGGTAACTTACCCAGGAAACGTCGTGATATAACTGAACAATTGTTGTATATTAGTTTAATCAAAGCATTGAAAATACTATTGTTATAGGGGAATCTGTAAAGCAAACATAAAAAACATGAAATGGTCGATATGAACAAATATGGTTCAAACATCGTATCGATCGGCTGTAAGAAAAAACATGTTTTATAGCAAAACACTTTGCATGCCAATAACCAAAACCTATTTATCGGAGTTCCAGGCTTCTCTTGTATAACCATACGTTAAGCATGATGGAAAAACAGATGGACAAACAACAGAGAAGAGACACTTAGAAAATAACATGTCCAGTTCAGTGGACATTACAGTTCAACACTAAATATTGAAATATTGCTGATAAAAGACTTTAATGTTATTGTTTACTTTGGGGATTTACGATGTTTACAACATTACGTTAGTCATTTAAATGTGACAGTTCACTTATTCATGATCCCTGGGTTAACAAACCAGTACTAGGCTATGACATGTGCCTTTCCCAAGGGCAACCCATCATAACAGCTGCGGCTTGGGGTCAAACCAAGGACGTCTGGTTTTAAAGCCCCGACGCGAATCACTCTGCCACGGCGGATTCCTGTTAAATTACTGCATACTTTTGAAAAAGTAAATATCAACCAATCAATCAGTAAATAAATAAGATGAAGTTGTATTCAATAATTATGAGTGAATGGCTGCGGGAAAGAATTCATGGATATATTATTATTAATAATCCCCACTACGGACGATATTTAAAAAACAAAAACATATCAAAACAATACAACTTTGGAATAAGTCAAATTAAAAAGTCATAGTAAACGCTGTATAGGCTTTCTCCTTGTCATATACATCCTTCTGACATGCAAATGATGGGGTTAACCAGTAATGGGGTTAATCACCGGATAAAATAAACTAAACTAAACACTCAAAACACTAACACAATCGTTCCACGAAATATATTTCGCATGATAAGTGAGACGAAAAAAGCATACTTGAGTTATTTGTCTTTTGCACTGCACATCTGCATGCCATAAGTTACTTATAAGCTAAATTTGAAATTGATACATTGAGAAAATGGCAAAACCAAAATTATTTAAAATTCAAATAAATCAGAGAAGAGCTATATTCCTAGTATTTTCCATAATCCTGATAACAAGTGTGACCGCTTTGAAAACAATTTGCCAAACAGAAACACAGTTTTCACTAATCAATGCAAACAGTGAGAGACAGATTGAATGAAGGGAAAAAACAGAGACATATAGCCGGACGACGGAGAGGTGATCCATAAGTGTCTCTCAGCTTACAGACAGACGACACAAAAAGTATTGATTAGTGCAGACAGTAGACTGGTTCCGATGTGTCAAAAGACGTTTGTAGTTGGGAAAGGGTAAACCTGTTCTGGTACTGGTCATGTATTTGTTCTCGCATATTAGACGCGTTTAGCGATAACGGGTTTAGTTGAATCTCCGTTACAGAACCATAGAAGGTACATTGACAGAAAACTTAGGAGGCTACCGTTCAAGTTAATTTGTCAAGATTTGTCATCAATGTACGCCAATGAAAATTTAATAAGACCCCATTTGGCTAGAAACTGTTCATGTGTAAAATAAATCACTCATGTGTATGCCGTAATAGAATAATCTCTCATCAGGATAATGACTTTTCCTCTTCTAATTCGATATACGGTCAGACAGATAAACGCAATAAAGGAACATCATATTATCAAGTCACATATGATATGATTGCATTACAACTTGACCCGTTTTACCCACAATACACCAGTAACTGTCAGGCTTGGCATTTGAATTCAACTTGAAACAGGTTGGAACACATTGTGGGAAATGGTGGAATTTGTCATTTTTACCAGGTGTTCCATTTCCAAACATATTTTCAACATTCGTCTGTTAACAGTATCTATCAAAGAGCAAATCACTTCCCGTTTACAGACGTTTTTCGACATTTGTGCAGCTACATGTAACGACATTGGAAAATGTCGTGATAAGAGGAGAAATTAATGCTTACCATGAGCATTGTTTTCGTTTGCCACAATGGCATCAACTTTATTCAATAATAATACTTTCTTTTATAGAAATGTTCTAAGTAATCCCTAGATGTATTCAAATCGTCTATCTTAGACTTATTGGATTCTCAGCATGATCGATTGTTTTACAAACAAGACTTGCATTGAGGTGAAACAGAATATGTCGGCTAACACTGATGAGAACTATTTTGGCTCAATAAAGAAAGTGGGTGGATTTTGCGATTCTCCGCCCAGCCAATCAAATCAGTGTTAAGCAGATGGTAACAAATCAAAGTCTCGATTTTCGCCTTTAAAAAAATCGAGAGCAGCTTGGTTGCTGCCGAATTGTGACTTGTCGAAACACTTGCTACGAATGGGATGGGGTGGGAAAAACGCTAAAAACCTATTCCTGATATATTGCTACATTATATCAACACACAGCAGGAACTTCGACATCGATTTGTTTCTATCATATATAAATGTAGATGTCGATCCCGATTTATCCGGTGCGGATCAAATATCAATGGTATTAGTCCAACTGAAATATCGCTTAACAACTGAAAGCGCACAAGGTATACTTAAACAGGCCAATATTCACTATTTCTTAAAAATAAAAAAGGTATATGATTAAATATAAAAGGTAACTATATGAGTAAATGTTCAAGTGTTTGATCTTTCCTTTGTATATTTTACGTGGTGTTTTTTTTGTCAGCGTAAGTCTCATGATAATTGATTGAGGGTTGCATACAGACCTTTGAACGACGAGGTTCTAAAAACGCCCAGGACCAGTTGCAATCCCCTATGAAGGATTCAATCTGGCATTAGGGGATCTGTAAAGCTTCCCAGTTCATATGAGAAGGAACAACCCAAAAGGATTCGGAGCATTTCAACATGCATCAATGAACATCGATTGATTTATAAAACCAAAACAACAAAACACATGATAAACATGGAACCATTAAAAAGGGCCAATCTGATAAATAAAGGTATCCAACTAAGAGGCAACTGTTAAAGATTTATGTTTTGTAGCATTTAAAGCCCTTCACAATGTTAATATCCGGCTGCACACAGTGTCGGACTAAAATGTTTATGAACAAAGTAAACTAATCAGAATAACTAAAGCTATATATTTTTCAACGGATATTAATCTCATCTGATATTATATCCGATCAAGACTGGCATAGTTTTTTTTTTCAATACTTCATGCCAAGCTGGTATTAATCAAATCAGTAAAACGCTCATAATGGTTCAATTCAATGGTATATCGTGATGTTTGTAATTCGAATAACGCATTTGCACGACCATCGACACACATAATGTATACGAGGGTGATCACATAAGAAAAATGAGTTTCGTAATAGCTTTTATAAATGGTGATATTATGTGATACACATCAGTTCATGTGTATATCTGTTAATGTTTTTTTGTTAAGATGACTGACTAATGTTAATGCTTGCATTAGTAAAGTAATAAACCCTCGTCATGTAACCAATGGAATGTGTAGGGATAAATGAGCCGTCCCGCGAGAAAACCAACAGTATGGCTTCTGCGTAATGTATCGACCCAGATCAGCCACCGCAGTCCGCGCAGACTGATCCGGGCAGACACATTTCGTCTGAGGAGGATAGAGGTAAAGAGTAATGAATCATGAAACAGAAAATCCACAGGAGGCGAAAAGTGTCTATCCGGATAAGCCTGGGCGGCATGCTTAGGCTGATCCGGGTAGATATTTTACGCAGAGTCCACAATGTTGTTTTTGTCGCAGGACGGCTCAAATACTACTGTCGTTTCACATGGATGATATGTCAAAGTGTGACGATTCTGATGAGACAAAGCAGTTTAGCAATATGATTTGAACTTACATTGTTAAGAAATGCCAACTTGTACTTTTTCCCGTACACTGGCTCTTATAATCCATTGAGTTAATAATTCAATGGGGTCGCTATGGAGTCAAGATTCCCCTGGGTTTGTATACAAACACATGTGCCAACTTATTTTTTTAATTTTATGATAGATAATTTTGATGTTGATAAAATAACTTCACAGAATTTATTTCTACAAACCATTAAGTTAGATATGTGTCACTTATTCTATTGAAATATTGAATTTTTATTAAATCAAGTTTATTTCAGAAAGCTGTATGTATCTAGAGTATAACACTCAACTATGTACACTTGGATCATAAGAGTGTAAACGGACATGTACATTTTGAAATATGCAATATCGGATATGTATTTCTATTTGGTGGATGTCACATCAACAAACACATTTTAAAGGATTATTTGGATATTTGCAATCAATTTTCGATCAGTGTACAATCACATAAACAGTTCATGCCCACTTGTTCACGTGTACAGTTGCTAAAGAAGTGTTTTTAAAAGTGATTTCTCTTTTGTGATCAAAGACGCAAAGATCTCAAAACACGACCATGTTCTTATTATACCATGTACCAATTCCAACACCCTTACTTAGTGACAAGTAATATTTAAAAACTAAAAAATCGCATTTCATTATTTGTGTTTCCCTAATAAAATTGCATCAACACATTTTTAAACAGGGATAGTAGTCAGTAAGATAACTATTAGTGTCAACATAGTAATTTAATTATATATTGTGTAAAACATGAATGGTGGAATGTTTTCTAACCTTACATAAGAGTATTACATCGCGCTAAGAAGGATTGGTGGAATAATGGCCATGTGATATAACAGTTTCAGTGTTAAATATGAGTCGTCCCGTGAGAAAACCAACATTGTGGACTCTGCGTAAAGTATCGACCTGGATCAGCATAAGCATGCCACGCAGGCTAACCCGGACAGACACTTGTCGCCTCCTGTGGATTTTCTGTTTCAGGAATCACTACTCTATCTATCCCCCCTTAGACGGAATGTGTCGGCCGGATCAGTCTGCGCGGACAGCGCAGGCTGATCTGGTCGATACATAACGCAGATATATTGATATGAGCCGTTCCGCGAGAAAACCAACATGGTGGACTCTGCGTAAAGTATCGACCTGGATCAGCATAAGCATGCCACGCAGGCTTAATCCGGATAGACACTTTTAGCCTCCTGTGGATTTTCTGTTTCTGTTTCAGGAATCATTACTCTATACCTCAATCCCCCTGAGACGGAATGTGTCGGCCCGGATCAGTCTGCGCGGACTGCGCAGGCTGATCTGGATCGATACATTACGCAGAGGCCATACTGTTGATTTCTCGCGGGACGGCTCATATTATGTTTAATGATGGAAGCTATGTTGCTATTTGTCTGTATCCCATGAGAGAAGAAAATATCATACATTTACTGAGCAAATATCTTTTCCTTTTTGATTTGCCGATTTCAGTGTGTGTATACCATGTGACATTTGACGTCATATTTGCATGGTCAGACAGCAACAATTGCTCTTGATAAGAAAGTAAAAAACCTTTTTCTTCACCCTTTTTAATGAAACATGGCGCAGTCTACGCCGCTTACAATGTTCTGTCTCCGGTGTTTACAGGAGTTTGATTGGTGGTCTAGTTTTTTCAAACACTTCGACGAACCTGTTCTCAAAATCCAGTTTTGATAATGCTCCGGCTGTTGGCGATATTAATAAATTTTGGTTCATTGAAGTGTTTGAAGAAACTAAACCACTAATCAAACTCGATTGAACAACCGGAGATACTGTAAGCGGCGTAGACTGCGGCATGTTTCATTAAAATTGATGAAGAAATAAAAAAAATATCTTTGTTTTTACTTCTAAACCGAAGTAAACAAATTTGTCCGCCGTAGCATTTGTGACGTCAAAGTCACGTGGTATACACACACTGGGTTTACTCTTTCCGAATGTCCTATGGTACACTCTTCAATGTTCGAAATATGGCAATACCATTTTTCATGTAATAAGAGTTTTTGAGATATGTTGATAACCAAACGACAAACAATGCTGATTTCAGGAAAAACACCTCGCTACGACGTTGTAAATAGGTGACTCACTTGAATCTGTAATTTATGCAAAACCCTCTATATTGCCTTTTGCACTGAGAAAGTTCATATATCCGATCCATGGGTTCAGATGCGTGTGACATCCGATCACGGTGCCAGAAAGGCTGGGTGATTTATTTATAAGCATTCGAAATCCAAAACTTAATAGTTCAATGAAATATCAACACAGAGTAAAAGAAAATCCCATTCTAACACGTAAACAGGATCGAAATTTATATTTAGAAAGGCATTTTATTTTTCTGAGCAAAATGAAAGTTTCAAACAAAGAAGTAAATATATTTATATAATTTAGGATTCCGCCCTGAGTAGTTAGCGTCATGGATTCAGAATACGCGTTCCGGTGGAGTGCCTTTGTGCATGGCATACTTCCTAGCCGAGTACATCACTGTTTAACCAGGGGTCATGAATAGATGAACACTCGACGTGATATAACTGAAATAATGTTGAAAACGGCGTAAGACCTTAGTAAGAAAGAAAATGTCTGTATGATTGTTCACGTGTTTTATGTATATTTCGACACTTTCAACGCTCTTAAAATATATACTTGTTTACGCATAGTTAAAATATACGCGCAGAACTAGTTTCTCCAACCACTGGTCGGTAATTGTGTGTAGCGTTACAGCTTCTCATTCTCATCTTTGTTCAACAGAATCATTCACAGAACCATCCTTGAATTACAATTCTAACACTATTGACAATGTCTCTTCTATACACAAAGAAGGATTTGAGCGTGATCTAATTGCAGTATATCTCTCTAAATTTCCGGAACTATTTTTGGCTGTTGAAATTCCCTCCCGCGTATTTTTCATACAACGTTTCTTAGTGCGAATGCGTTTTTACGATGGCGTCATACCAGTTACATGTTAGAAGGTCGCAGTGAAGGAATTTCTCCTCTAGCAAAAAGGGTTAGACGAGGTCTATGATTGTACTATATCCCTCATTTAATATGACTTAAGCCCGTCCACTGGTGGCATTGTTATTCTATGGATCGGAATGATATTAACATCTTTGTAGAGTGTTAACCAAAGAGTAATTGTGCAACATTATTTTCCAATCGGAACTACACTTTTTGAGAAGAAGGGTTTCAACATGTTCAATATAAATACTTATTAGGAAACCCAGTATCTTCCCACGTGAATTAACAGATCGGAATAATGTAAAACAATATTGATAGAAAATCTTAGTTAATTTCAAAACGGTTCTAAACTTTTGGATAGGAACTTTGTAACGTCTTTACTATGTACATATTGGGAAACCAAGCCCTGTCCCCTGGTGGCTATATTTTTCATTGGATTAGAATAAGTCGAGCAATTTTGTCAAAATGTCACCTAAGGAAGATTTATGTCATCATTTTCAAATGAGACCAGTACTTTTTGAAGAGCAGACTTTTTGTATAGCTAGGGCAATTTTACATCTTTCTGATGCCACATAATCGAAATCCTACTTTTCAAGAAACTTATAAGGTCAGTGCTCCAATATGGATGTAAAACATGGACACTTACTAATCAAGATGAAAAGAACTTTCCAGTTCATATGTTTGAGGAAAATAATGTGAATAAGATGGTACCACAAAAAATCCAACAGTGAAGTAGAAGAAAGATCTGGCTTAAATACCCTCAACAATGAGATAAGAAGAATAAAAAGTTGAACATGGTTTGGCCACATTCTGAGCAGAGAAGGCCAAAATGACTGTGTAACAGCATTAGGATTGGCACCTGTAGGGAAAAAAGACCACGAGGTAAGCCAAAAACAACATGGAGCAGAACAATAGAAAAGGAAATAAATCAGAAAGGATGGGCCAGCTGGGATAGTGTAAGAGCTGCAGTAATAGACCGAACAAATTGGAAAATCATCGTGGATACCTAATACGACTACTGGCGTAAAGATACTAAGGGTTAAGGTTAATGTCGTTTATTGCATGCATCAAGTGAAGCAGTTCACATGAATACCACTCCTTTAAGGTTCCACCACTTCTTATTGACCTTGGTACAAAACATGTTCCAATGTTTACGAAATATCGATTCAAACAATAGGTATCACCAGTAAATTTAGAAATATTCAAGTACAACATTAAAAGCTGAAGTCACTTTTAAACTATTCCTAAAGGTATAACAATGATCAAACATCTGATGGTGTTGAAAAGTTATCAATTCAGAAAATTGGGATTAATGTGCATGAGAGAAATACGAACAAAACCTTGACCGAGAAAAAGAGGTTAGAACTTGTCAAATGCAGGCCAAGTTACGACGTTAGTTCACATATTGTCATTTTCGCAATCCTATAGAAAATCCCGTAGCGGTACCATGCGGTTGCGTAAATACACCTCTCATTGCGACAACGTGTCTCGAACAATATAATGGATGGTAAAAACCACTGACCGGTTTATGTCAAACATTGCAAACTTAAGCCACCATGATTAGACTTCGGACGATGGCCTAAGACCCCACAAAGTTGTAAGCACGGATGAACATTCGTCGTAATATCACCCGTCGATTTTTTGTTATCAATACACGTAAGTTTACCACGGGGCTCCTGGTTGTTACGTAGGTGTTTGTGTTACACACAGGCTTTCGTTTAAATACAATTGACTGGATGCGACGAACTGTGTACGCATCCGATCAAATTACAGAGTTTCTATTTTAAGAGAAGCCGTCGGTCAATGTAGATGACATATCGTAAGTGCTAACAGTATCATCAGTCCAGAATAAAATCACATAAAGGCTGATGTAGTTGTTGATATATGTAAAAGGTACGGGCGTCTTCAATAAATACCTGATCTCAATTTACCTAGACTTAACATTGACAGATATTGAGATAACCCTAATAAACCCAGTGCTTGGTGAGTGCTAGTTGCAAACCTGGATGGGGAGTAATTTGTCTGTCATAAAATATAAATCTATTGCTTTTACATCGATTGTGACCAACAGTTATTTTAAAATAACTGCTGTATTGTCCCCAACTCTGAACTGGCTTCGACGAAAACATTTTACCTAACCTCGTTCATCGTATGTCGAAACAAATATAGACAATACCAAATGTCATAACTCATTCAAGCGTAATCCTAAAGGAAAATGATTTAATTTGTCAATAAAGGCGTCCGGCACAAAAGACAATGATTTAATTTGTAAATAGATTCGTCCGGCCAAACATACAATGATTTAATTTGTAAATAGAGGCGTCCGGTCAAAAATACAATGTTTCAATTTATAAATAAAGGCGTCCGGCCCAAAATACAATGATTCAATTTGTAAATAAAGGTGTCTGGCCCAAAATACAATGATTTAATGAATAAAAAAAGTCGATCGGCCAAAAATACATTAATTTAATTGGTAAATAAAGGCGTCCAGTCCAAAATACAATAATTTAATTTGTAAATACAGGCGGCCGTCCCAAAATACAACATAATGAGTGAATACCATTGACTAAACAGAATTGCGGTTACTGGTCGTAATATCATCCGTGTATCGTAAACCAAAGTGTATAACTATCAGCATAAAGCGGACGGGTTCGATGGGAGCAACTCAGTAGATTCCAAGCACGCATGTAAAACCTACATACATCAAAATGACAACACACTATATTAAGAACCACTCCTATACAGATATTTGATACTATTTGAATAAAGATAGAGTAATGTCGAATTCAGAGGCTGGTCGCATAGTAGTATGGTCAGGTCTTAACAAAACAGCTCTTTTAACTTCCTGGATGCAATGAGGATTAGACGGCGAATAGGGAAAATCAGACTTAGTTGCATTAACTCTATTTAAATACAATTGGTTGATTGATTGAATGGTGGTTAACGCCGTTTTCAAAAAAGATCCAGTCACATCACGGCGGCCAGTTTACCTACTCCTGTGTTTCCTGGATTTCTGGCACTAGTTATCTACACAACAAACTTTCCACGCAACGGGCTGCTTTTCCACATCGACTTATAGACCATTGGTGAAAGACGAATGACGCTTGTCACATTGACTTTTGTCAAACGTCGGAATGAATGCCGGCCGAGCTGGAATTCGCACTCACAACCCTTGGATTGACAGCCCGCGTCGTTACCGATTGAGCTACCGGCCGGGGAACAGCATATGACTATATGTATTCATCTGGGTAGGTATCGTTTCCGCTACAAACTGTCAATTTCAATTTAACTCTTTACCGCATATAACAAATCTGCAGCAGAGGACTTTAAAAACATCTAGGCATGGATAATCTTTATAAATGAAAGTAAAACAAAATGGAATAGAGTTGAAAACATAGTGGCAAATGAAGAAATAGATCGTCATTAGCAATTTCACAATTTACCACAATGTTTTCAAATGTCGTCTGCTGCAGAGGCGGGAAAGGGTTAAGCGATGCAATATATGTCTATATGGCATGTCAAACTGCTGTATCTCCAGTCAGCGGTACTTCAAAACATGATCGAATCATTCGAAAACACGTATTACAGTGGCAACTGCAGCAGATCTATTTAATGTTCGAGTGACAATATACATACAGTATGTTTACGTGTATCTGCGCGTGAGTATCTATTCGTAACAAATAACCCTCGGAGAATCGATTTAAACTTCGGACGCCTTTCACGAACTGTTAGTATTAGGGAATCGGCTTTTACCAGTTATACAGATAGACAATTCCTAATGGGCCCTGTGATTGCCGTATAAGTACGTTAGAGTTTTGTTTTGTTCGTGGACTTATTTTGTAATTTCCACGAACAAAACTGATTGTATACGATCTCGAACGGAAATCACTGAGCCTGTTTTATGTAAAGAGAAGCGACATAAAACACAATTATGGATTATTTTCCCAATCTCGGGACGATGATGGTGGAGTGCCCTTTGGAATGGCACATTCTCTACTAGTTTGAACTGTTGCTGGGACATAACTGAAATAATGTTCAAGGTTAAATTACAAATAAAATAATAAACCATTCACAGTCCGCATAACAAAGCATTCCTTGGAAACTGCCATTCTGTATTAGCGAATTGCATCATCAATATGGCACCAATTATCAACAAGATAGAACAATCGAGTGAGAATATGGGACAGATTGACATTTACAGAGAACGAAAGGACGATGGCGGATAGAAACAATACTTTGTTCGAAAAACGGGTTGATACATCAGATTTAAAGGTGCTGAACTGCAGATGGTGATACAAAAAATGAAACTTTGAAACTTCTGTATATATTGCTCATAGTGACAACAAAGTAAGTAATAAGTAGTTTAAAACTATTTTGGCATTAATTGTTGAAAACCTGTTAATTGAAAATCATGGAAATGTACAAAATTTGGTTTACTGGGTATATCTACCAAGTAAAAATGAAGAATAAACTATCAATATTTAGATGGTAATGGTACTGGTAGGTGAAATGATTACATAAGTTATCCTATAATTATGATTTCCAATATTTCTGACTATACTATCACTTTTCTGGAGATAAGGGCGATAAGTAGAACTAAACGATAGCTCAATGAAGGGCATTTACAAAGTTACATGACATCATAGACTTAAGTCGAGTTTGTTTAAATGGATCTGAATGCGTGTACATTTGTTATATAAAAATGTATCCATCTTTCCTGCCTCGGGTTATCTTTACTTCATTTTGAAAAATAATTCGAATTTACTATCATTAGGATAATTTGAATGTATCTTTTTAAAGGGAAAATGTTTGTTTTCTAGTGAATTATAAGTATTAAACAAACGTTAAATGAATCATTGCGATATAGGAGCAAGCATTGTTTGAAATATGCATCAGAGACTGTATGCATCAGAGACTGCTTGTCACTTTTTCCATTATAATTTGTGCTTATTTTGATGAACCTTCGTTGTTATGCCGAGGGGAAGTTATTTGTATAAGCAATTTAAAAAAGAAATGCTTCATTTCAACTAAAGAAATCCTACGATTGTGTTTCTTTATCAAGAATACGTGTATAGGGTGACTATCCTTCGAGCAATCAAATTGTGTTTCAAGCGATATAATCATTAAGCAAACACAATTGGAAATATTCATATACGATACAATCTTGATTGACGATTGTCGCATCGAATAAATCGAATCTACATATATACAAATAAAAACATTTAGTCTTTGCTCATTAACTTTAATACATTCCCTTAAGGAACTTCAAAGTCATTGATCGATAATTTATTCCTTGAGGAACCCATGCATTGTTCGCGAACAAATAACGGATGCCCCATTCAAACTTTTACACAGCCTTTGCATTAAATTAACTTTTTTATGTTCGATTATTTTTTCTGCGGAATGGTGGGATGATATATGCCTCCGTATGTGTCGATTAGAATTAAACTTTCATATCAACGTTTATTCCTGATGGACGCTCAGAACTACTTGGCGTATGCTCGATAACCGTTCTCGGAGCAATAGTGGAAAATAGTTCAGAAATATGAATTCAATAAATTTTTAAATAATTGTTGTTATCGACCTCTGGCCGATTTCAAAAATCGTAATGAAATTTGACATAGCTTGAACTACTATTTTTCAGAGTTGTCTTCGGATACGAAATTGGTCGACTTTGAACAAATGTTCCGTTTTACAATTGTGTTGATAGACGTATGGAAACTTCAGATAAATTGCTTTAACATCGTTCAACTGACAAAACAACCTTATAGCCGTCTTTTTCTGATAAGCAGTTTTTCGCAAAAACTTTGAACAAAGGCACCACTTTAGAATTGTGTTGGTAGACCTATGGAATCTTCAGATAAATTAACTTCAATTTCTCCCAACGGTATAATCAACCTTAAAACCGTCTTGATATGTTTTTTGATAAGTCTTTGTAAACTATCTCGGATTGTGTATTCGATAATATCGCCAGTAGTTGTTTAAGCGCTAAAGGTATAGTACTCCGATAAATCCGATTGCACATTTCCAAAGAGTTACGTCCCTTTAAAAGAAAAGAAATCGTCGATCGCAAAGCATTACTCAATTGGATGTATTATTCCTACTTAATCAGCAATGCTTCAAAGGTCAACATCCGTTCAGTCATTTAACATATGTTTGAATGAGTTAACTTATTTGGCTTTATTAATAGCAGAAATGATGACATAGGACAACAACTAGATCAAAAGAAGAATGGCATGTTTAGGATGCATGCGCAGTCTTAGAACATTGCCGGTCAAACAATACATGAAATACGAGCCGCTTCAGGCGACATTTGAAACTTATTGCAATCTCTTGACAACATTAACTGTACGCATATACGATATGAACCGTTCCACGAGAAAACCAACAGTATGGACTCGGTGTAATGTATCGACCCTTATCTGGGCTGACACATTTCGTCTCAGGGGGATAGAGGTATAGAATAATGATTCCTGAAACATCAATTCCACAGGAGGCGAAATGTGTCTGTCCGGCTTAGCTAGCGCGGCATGCTTAGGCTGATCCGCCTCGATACTTTACGCAGAGTCAACAATGTTCGTTTTCTCACTTGACGGCTCATATATGTTCTCGAATTAGCACTTGTTATCGAAAGCCTACTTTATTTCCATTAATGACACCGGAACAGTTATCCTTTATTGTATATGTTGACCGCCTCAGTGCTGTAGTGTTAGATCATCCGTCTAGGCGCAAGAGGTCGTTGGTTCAATCTTACACCAGGTCGTTCCATGGTACTAATGGCCTACCCTCCTTGACGATCAGGATTGTAGGGTTAGCATTACGACAGAGTCATTGGTGTTAGGACAAATGAACCAGTAGTACTGATAACTTACCCAGGAAACGCGGTGACATAGCTGTAAACTGTTTGAAAGCATTGCAAAACACCATACTAACACACTATTATCGGTGAGTACCTTCTATTCGCTTAGGTTACGGGATCAGAACTTCAGAGATGTATCCGTCGCCTCACATCATTTTATTTTTACTACTAGCAACTATGTTTCAAGTACTCGCAATGCTGCCAAAAGTAAGTAATATGCTCTCTTGCCAGAACAATACACTTTCGTTAGCCATGGTAACCGATGCTTTCGATGGGAATAAAGTGGAAGAAATTACCATTTTGAAGGAAAGCGTTTGTCAGTCTCGGTATATCAGTGGCTCAAGATGATCTTTTTTATTCCAAAAGCTTTGGTTCAACCTAGGCTAGACTCACATTATTTTCGAATATAGAATGATTCTCAACAAATTGTCTAAATGCAGATGTTATAACCACAACCGAAACGCTTGTTATGGTCTGGTTTCAACAAATGGGGATCCATCTAGCACTTGGCTTCTTTAAATTCAAACAGTCAGTCTCAATATGATGGGCGGACCCTTACAAAAAGCCTGGACTATTAGCTATCTGGGAAAAAGTATATCCGCTATATCATCTACAATATCTCTAAAAGCTACACAGTTTCCATGTGCTGCTGCAACAAACGGTCTAACACGACAAACACTGTCTTGTAGGCTATATAGACTCTCCTTAAAAAGAAATTACCGAGCGAAAAAAGCATTTCTTAATGCCACCGTACAACTGCAATGTATGCTACACAATTCGGAAAAATATCTACAAAGAATCTCGGGCTTTTATTTAAGTCTTCAGTTAGAGTTATTCTTTAGGCTTCAGTGAAATAAAGCCACTATTTATTTGTTATGATTCAATACTGATCATCTTAAATAATTGACAGCGGATTACTACAAAATGTCACCGGTGTATTAAATAAACTTCGGTTATATGTATACATATATTTTATTGCATTTAAACATACTTGTTTTATGGCAAATACAAACAGATTAACATAACTAAGAGATTATGGATTTACAGAAGAGAACAACACAAACATATAACATATAACCCACAAAGTTGTCCCTCGTCGCGCGTAGATGATCTATTAAGAAAAGTCAAATTAATAACATTATAACCTATGCTCACAATGTTTTCAAAATATTTGTAAAGCCATAAATGGCTTGAGATGTATACCCACAAACCTTAACAAATGTGACAAAGTACATAATTAAAATAATTAAGTGACTGTTCATTAACAAACTACATGCAATATCCATGTTCCTACGCACCGTAGTTTCTACGGAAGGCCATTATTTACTCTTTAGGCTTCAGTGAAATAAAGCCACCGGTGTATTAAATAAACATCGTTAATAGGTATACATAAATGTTATTGCATTAAAACATATTTGTTTTATGGCAAATACAAACAGATTAACATAACTAAGAGATTATGGATTTACAGAAGTGAACAACAAAAACATATAAAATATATCCCACAGAGTTGTCCCTGTTAACCCCTCGTCGCGCGTAGATGATCTATTAAGAAAAGTTATATTAATAACGTTATCACCTATGCTCACAATGTTTTCAAAAGATTTGTAAAGCCATACATGGCTTGATATGAAGAAGTTTATTTCAAATATTAATTCAATAGGCCACATGACCTGTGAGAAAAACAAAATACACAAATAAACATTACAATTGACATAGCAAGTGGAGCACATTTACCAATTTACAAGTACAAACAGTCGCAAGAAGTAACATGTCGTGTCATAGACGGAGAAGGTGTTGTTCAAACGTAATATCATATCCTTATCACCACTTTATATATACAGGCTTAACAGGCAATTCAGTTTAATATAACACAATATAATATGATACAATACAATACATTCCAATACAATATCATGTAACATAACATAAAACAAAATAATATGATGCAATACAAAACATTACAATACAATATCATATAACATAACATAATACAAACTAATATGATACAATACGCCCATTACATGCAAGGGGCATATTGACACAGATGTGACACATTCACAACAATAAATGAAAATTATATCAGTACATAAAATGTAAAGACAACACAATATTATATTTACAACTTATTTGTACATTTTATATTGCCATTACAAACCATATCTTAATTGAAAAGCTTTCATTACGTATGTACATAAATTTCTAAGTTTAGAAACATTAGTGCATTCGAAAAGTTGTTTTAGTTTATACATGTTAGGCTTGGACCAATAATACTTAGAAATATATATTTTACGAAGGTCAGAATATAAATTGCATTCAATCATAAAATGGTATTTGTCTTCGATCTTATTACATGTAATACATTTTCTATCTTCACGTGGGATACGGTTTGGGCGATGCCAACTACCAGTTTAAATGGACAGATTATGTGATGAGAGTAGTAACTTTGACATTGCAGCAATTAAATTATTACTGAAATTACAATTTAGATAAAACTGAAAGTTGAAAGGGACAATGGATTTGAAGAAGGTACTGCGTGGTGAATGATCAATTTTTGCATTTCAGTTCTGTACATTATTATCACGCACTTGTTGTTTAAAATGACTCATGAAAGCAGTTACGTTACCAACACCCTGAACTAACCAAATTTCATAAAACCCCAATGATGACAATAACTTCTTAAGTAAAGAAACCCACGACACTTTATTTGGATACAACTCTTCATCAGATTTTAGAATTTCGTTCATAATTTTACAATACTTTAAATCATCAACATTTTTTATTTTTAACCAATATTTCACAATTCGAGTATGTCTATTGTAGGCTAAGGGGAAATCTACCTAGATCGCCGTAAACAAAATCATTTTGTGTACAACGTTTTACGTGTAAAATACGTTTGCAATATTGTGTGTAAATACGTTCGACACTATTTGGAAACCCCATACTTCACTTGAGTAGTTCAAAATGGGTAAAATCAACTTGTCAAAGAGATCAAGTCTATGTTTGACGCTGACATTAGGAAAATGATATAAGTATTTATTGAGTCTAAAAATAGCTTTTTGGGCTTTATCAGCGAGATTTGCCTGTGTTGTATTAAACGAGCCACCTGAAGAAAAGACAACACTAGATAAGAAAGAGACTTGACTATCTCAAGATTTTCCCAATTAAATGTAAACTTTAGATTCCTTGGCAAAGCACCGTCTTTTCTGAAAATAATTATTTTAGTTTTCTGTACATTTATTTTAAGTTTCCACCTACCACAATATGTATTCAAGCTTTTTAATCCATTTTGCAAACCCTCCGCCGTTTTGGAAAGAAAATGTCAGAAATTGAACGTTCCAGGTGCCCTACGAAAATGAAAACGAGACATGCAATGTACGAGTATATTGCAATGTAAGCGCCGTTAGGTACGGTGGTTATCTAGAGATGAGAGACGTCATTACGTTGTATCAGGATAGCGAGTTAAATAGTTTAGGTACCATAATGCTATCTCCGGATGTAGATAATGCTATTTCGGAAGGTTCGTCGTTAATACTACCGGAATTGGGTAACGAAACTCTGGAATTTGGTAACGAATCCCTGAAATTGAGTATTACGTCAGGTAGGAAACTGACGTATGATTCAGGAAAGCGAGTTAAATAGTTAAGATACTATGCTATCTCCGGATGTAGATAGTGCTATTTTAGAAGGTTCGTCGTTAATACTACTGGAATTGGGTAACGAAATCCTGGAATTTGGTAATGAATCCCTGAAATTGGGAATTACGTCAGGTAGGAAACTGACATATGATTCAGGAAAGCGAATTCAATAGTTAAGGTACTATAATGCTATCTCCAGATGTAGATAGTGCTATTTTAGAATGTTCGTCGTTAATACCACCGGAATTGGTTAACGAAACCCTGGAATTGGGAATTACGTCAGGTAGGAAACTGACCCACCCCCCCCCCCGGAAGTGGGTGAAGGTTAAGATTAACAGCTAGTTGCACAATCAGAGGTATTATTAAATGCTAGAAGGGGATTTCTCAGAAAGTCACAGGAAGTTGGCTTCCAGAGGAACCAGGTAAAAGTTGCACCTTGCGTGAGGCGGAAGCGGTTCATCGCTTTATGAGAAGTAAAGCCGAGTTCTTGAGAATCAAAAATGTCAAAGTGCTTTACGATAACCAAAAATGTGAAATCCATTTTGTTGAATGGTAGTACAAACATATTCAGAAGATTGCTTTGAATATCAATGGTATTTGCGAGATAAACAACATTCGAATATGTCCGGAATAGATTCCTGGAGAAATGAATGAATTTTCGGACTATTTGAGCAGATGTCACGATAGTGATGATTGGAAAATATCTGAAAGTTGGTTCAGTTATTTAGACAGTACATGGGGTAGACATACTGATGATAGATTTTCGTCGCATTTCAATAATCATTGCCCTCGTTTCAACTCGAGATGCCGGTTCCAGGTACTGAAGGTATAGATGCTTTTTAGCAGGAATGGCGAAATGAAAATAACTGGTTAGTACCTCCGCCAAAATTGGTAATAGAATGTTTGAGCAAACTAGAGAATGAGCAAGCAAGCTGTACTGTACGCGTATTGTGCCTATGTAGCAGTCAGCGCCTTTTGGCTGTGTTTATTAAGTAACGGAGGATATTTCAAACAGTGGATTAGATAGGTAAGGTAACTACCAAAATTCGGGCTTATTTATATTGGAAAAGGAAATAACGGCGTTTTCTCGTCAGTTCCAATGCCGTTTTATATGTTAGCCCTCAAGATACGATTTAAATGAAGTCGACTGAAAATCATTGATATTAATTAGTAATTACATATCGCATATTAAGCAATGAGCTGACATTCTGTTTCTTATTGACAGGTATTGACTTAAAGTCCACACTTAAGAACCAGATGGCGGTTAAACACTTATTGGATTCCGCTAGACGTTTACGATCTGGTCAAGTTCATAAGAAGGACGTGATTTATTCGGACATGTTACAGACACTATGCGGATCTTTTTCTGATTCAAATGATGTAATAATCTTAAGCGATCTAGCCATTAATCTGATAAGTTATGCAGGCTTTATGCGTTTCAACGACCTTAGCTCTTTGTTGTTTAGACATTACATTTTATGATGATCATTTGATAGGATGTTTACCGTGAAGGAAATTCAGTTGCTTGTCCGTATGATATGCTACGGAAGTACATGGAAACAGCTGGATTGACGATTACGTATACCGACTTCTTATTTAGACCATGCTACAAAGCTAAGGCTGTATCAAACATTACTAAAACTAACTAAAGATTAAGTTACACACGAGTTAGAGAATGCATTTGGTTAAAATTAAAGTTGGTTGCTCCAAGTTTGAACATTGGTACACATAGCATGAGGGCTAAGGGAGCTACTGCAGCTGCTAATGCCATCGGCATGTGTGATAGATGTCTTAAAAGACACGGTCAGTTGAAGACCGATATAGCCAACGAAGGTTACATACTAAATTACTCTATTGAAAAGAGACTGATGATTACTAAACAGTTAAAGTTATAATTGGATTACATATGTTTGTTTGTATAAATTGTGTTGATTGTCCATTTCCAAACTGGAACTCTCAAACTTTGTATTTCTATATGGGTCGCACAATGCAAAATAGGTGTTTGTTGTTTTGTGAAAATGCAGTTGAGACTGTCCGTTCTCCGCGGTATATCGTATAGAGGAGAACAATTGTCTCAACAGGTTTGTATACAAAACTGGTTTGACCAGTTTGTGTCACGTGATTGGAGGCTACTTGTGATAAGAATAGTCAGTTCTACGCAGACCACGAGACGGTTAACTTTAATTCACTTAAAGTTCAAATTTGGAAATGAAAAGTATTATAATACATAGACAAGTTGTATATTGCTTATAAGGACATATCATGTGAATCAAGACTATCGCCGTGATATGACTAAACTAATGTTGAAAACATGTTAATTAGAAAATAGGTATGCATGCATGTAAGATCCCCGTCATTCAGTATTTCGAGGAATAGTCAGAGCATAGCATACGGGAACACGTTTCCTCCTGTCTTTATTGAGAGGGGGTTGTTCGTGGGCGGCTCGTATTCTGTTTGAGAAATACGCAATCATAGTCGGTTTATGAAGCTGTTGTCCGAAAACATAAGGAAGTGTTTATCTTGTAATATACATGTACGGTTTTGTTCTGAAAGGACGCCGACTTGATTGCTGCATGTTTGAATTGAATATTCAAGGTATCGTTAGAGAGAGTACATTAATAAGATTCGTTTATTACTTATCACATTGCTGAACATATTTTATTTTTGTATGTCAACTTGTACGTTAACCGCATCAATTACATGGGTCACACAATGCAAAATAGGTGTTTGTTGTTTTGTGAAAATGCAGTTGAGACTGAAAAGAACATGCCAGATAAACCTGTTGGGATTAACGAAAGCGGGAAATATATTCGGGATTTCCAATTCAGTATCTATTTATAGCCAACTTTGCTGACGACACTTGAGTACATCTCTTTATCAGCCATATTTCCTTTTCCCACGATGTTTACAAAAACAAAGCATTATTTCGTAGTTTACTGCGTTCGTGGGTTATTTACTATTAACTCTCAATGAACTGTATGTGTTATTATCACTGTCCCACATAAAAACAAATCTATAGCAAACTACTTGTAGATATGAGCCGTCTCGCGAGAAAACCAACATTGTGGACTCTGCGTTAAGGATCGACCCGGATCAGCCAAAGCATGCCACGCAGTCTTACCCGGATAGACATTTTTCACTTCCTGTGGATTTTGTGTTTCATGAATCATTACTCTATACATATATCCCCCGGAGACGGAATGTGTCGGCCCGGATCGGGAAACATCGTGACAAAAGGAAACATTGCTCAAAATCAGCAATTTCTCCTTTTGCCACAAAGTTTTCAACTTTTTTCAGCAATTATACCTACAATTAAAAAGATTTGTTTTCATGTCTTTAAGTCGAAGAACTGTTAACCCTTTTACCACCTGCATTGGGAATGAACACACATGCCAGATAATCTTGTTGGGATTACCAAAAGCGGGAAATATATTAGGGATTTCCAATTCAATATCTTATTCTATGTATTGCCAACTTTGCTGACGACACGTGAGTACATCTCTGTATCAGTGAATGAAGCTATATATATATCACTTAAACTGTTATCGAGTACTTGCACCTTTTCCCTCATATCACAATTATGCACGCAGCAAACGACTTTGATAATGTCGAGGCCCAAACTATGGAACATCTCAATAATTGAGAGTACAATTATTAAATAGAATAAGACAAGTATGAACGATATGAGCAATATTTCCTTTTCCCACGATGTTAACAAAAACAAAGCATTATTTCGTAGTCTACTGCGTTCGTGGATTATTTACTATTAAATATCAACGAACTGTATGTATTATCACTGTCACGCATAAAAAGAAATATATAAAAAACTACTTGTATATATGAGTCGTCCCGCGAGAAAACCAACATTGCGTAAAGGATCGACCCGGAATCGGCCTAAGCATGCTGTGCAGGCTTACCAGGATAGACATTTTTCGTCTCCTGTAGATTTTCTGTTTCATGAATCATTACTCTATACCTCTATCCCACTGAGACGGAATGTGTCGTCCCGGATCAGTCTGCGCGAACTGCTCATGCTGATCTGGGTCGATACATTACGCAGAGGCCATAATGTTGGTTTTCTCGCGGGACGGATCAATTATTTATACTAGAAATCCGAAATTTAAGTGAAAGTACAACTATTTATAAGAATTGGAAACACTAACGAAAGGTGAAATTGTTCATTGTGAGCAAAATCTACTTTTCCCACAATAGTTTCAAATGTCGCCTGTTACAGATACGTCAAAATATGTTTGCACTTAGTAAAGGTCTTACTGTACTATTTATAGTTCACTATGTTTACGGGTATCATCTAGATAAATGAATGGTAAATGTCAACTGTTAACCCTTTCCCACCTGTAAACATATTTTGACGCATCTGCAGCAGACGACTTTTCGATATATCGTCTAGAAAAATGCATGGTTAATGTCAACTGTTAACCCTTTCCCACATGTAGACGCAATTTGACGCATTTGCAGCTGACGACTTTTCGGGTTATCGTCTAGATAAATGCATGGTAAATGTCAGCGGTTAACCCTTTCCCTACTATAGACGCATGTTGACGCATCTGCAGCAGACAACTTATCGGGGGTATAGTCTGGATAAATGCATGGTTAATGTCCACCGTTAACACTTTCCGATATAAAGACGCATTTTGACGCATTTGCAGCAGACGACTTTTCGGATTATCGTCTAGATAAATGCATGGTAAATGTCAACTGTTAACACTTTACCACATGTAGATGCATTTTGACACATCTGCAGCAGACGACCTTTAGGGGTTTCGTCTAGATAAATGCATGGTAAATGTCAACTGTTAACACTTTCCCTACTGTAGACGCATTTTGACGCATCTGCAGCAGACAACTTATCGGGGGTATCGTCTGGATAAATGCATGGTAAATGTCCACCGTTAACACTTTCTGACATAAAGACGCATTTTGACGCATTTGCAGCCTCGACTTTTCGGATTATCGTCTAGATAAATGCATGGTAAATGTCAACTGTTAACACTTTACCACATGTAGATGCATGTTGACGCATCTGCAGCAGATGACTTTTAGGGGTTTCGTCTAGATAAATGCATGGTAAATATCAATTGTTAACCCTTTCCCACCTGTAGATCTATGTTGACGCCACTGCACCAGACGACTTTTCGGGGGTATCGTCTAGATAGACGCATCTGCAGCAGACGAATGTTCGGGGTATCATCTAGATAAATGCATATTTAATGTCAACTGTCAACCCTCATCTGTTGACGCATTTTGACGCATCTGTAGCAGACGACTTTTTGAGGTATCATCTAGATATATGCATATTTAATGTCAACTGTTAACCCTCATCTGTTGACGCATTTTGACGCATCTGTAGCAGACGACTTTTAGGGTTATCGTCTAGATAAATGCATGGTAAATGTCAACTCTTAACCCTTTCCCACCTGTAGACAAGTTTTGACGCATCTGCATGTTAAATGTTCACTGTTAAACCAATAATTACCTTCCTCATATCCTCGTATATTTTTGTCAGTCTCGGTATATCAGTGGTTCAAGATGATCTCATTTATTCCAATAGCTGTGATTCAACCTAGGCTAAACTCACATATTTATATAAGGATTCTCAACACAATGTCTAGATGCCGATTTAAGAAGCTCAACCGAAAAGCTTGTTTTGGTCTGGTTTCAACGAATGGGGATCCATCTAGAACATAAGGTCTTTAAATTCAAACAGTCGGGCAGAATAGGATGGGTGGTCCCATTCTAAAAAGCCTGAACTATAAGCTATCTCGGAAATAGTATATCGGCCATCTCATCTATCATATCTTTTACAGCAACAATGTTCCGATTTGTTGCTGCAACAAACAGTATATCAGGACGATCACTGTCTTGTAGGCTATATAGACCCTCTTTAAAAAGAAATTATCCAGCGAAAAACATTTCTTAATGCCACCGTACAACTGCAATGTATGCTACACAATTCGAAAACATATCTACAAAGAATCTCGGGCTTTTATTTAAGTCCTCAGTTAGAGTTATTCTTTAGGCTTCAGTGAAATAAAGCCACTATTTATTTGTTATGATTCAATACTGATCATCTTAAATAATTGATAGCGGATTACTACAAAATGTCACCGGTGTATTAAATAAACTTCGGTTATAGGTATACATATATTTTATTGCATTAAAACATACTTGTTTTATGGCAAATACAAACAGATTAACATAACTAAGAGGTTATGGATTTACAGAAGAGAACAACATATAACATATAACCCACAAAGTTGTCTCTGTTAACCCCTCGTCGCACGTAGATGATCTATTAAGAAAAGTTATATTAATAACGTTATCACCTATGCTCACAATGTTTTCAAAAGATTTGTAAAGCCATAAATGGCTTGATATGTATACCCACAAACCTTAACAAATATGACAAAGTACATAATTAAAATAATTAAGAGGCTGTGCATTTACAAACTACATTCAATTCCCATGCTCCTACGCACCGTAGTTTCTACGGAAGGCCATTAGTTATTCTTTAGGCTTCAGTGAAATAAAGCCACTATTTATTTGTTATGGTTCAACACTGATCATCTTGAACAATTGAGAGCGGATTACTACAAAATGTCACCGGTGTATTTAATAAACTTAGGTAATAGGTATACATAAATGTTATTGCATTAAAATATACTTGTTTTATGGCAAATACAAACAGATTAACATAACTAAGAGATTATGGATTTACAGAAGTCAACAACAAAAACATATAACATATAACCCTCAAAGTTGTCCCTGTTAACCCCTCGTCGCGCGTAGATGATCTATTAAGAAAAGTTATATTAATAACGTTATCACCTATGCTCACAATGTTTGCAAAAGATTTGTAAAGCCATAAATGGCTTGATATGAAGAAGTTTATTTCAAATATAATTTCAATAGGCCACATGACCTGTGAGAAAAACAAAGTACACAAATAAACATTACAATTGATATAGCAAGTGGAGCACATTTACCAATTTACAAGTACAAACATTCGCAAGAAATAACATGTCGCGTCATAGACGGAGAAGGTGTTATTCAAACGTAATATCATATCCTTATCACCACTTTATATATACATGCTTAACAGGCAATACAATTTAATATAACACAACATAATATAATACAATACAATACAATACATTACAATACAATATCATGGAACATAACATAATACAAAATAATATGATACAATAAAATATCATTTAACATAACATAATACAAAATAATATGATACAATATGTCCATTACAGGCAAGGGGCATATTGACAAAAGTGTGACACATTCACAACAATAAATGAAAATTATATCAGTACATAAAATGTAAAGACAACACAACATTTATATTTACAACTTATTTGTACATTTTATATTACCATTACAAACCATATCTTAATTGAAAAGCTTTCAATACATATGTACATACATTTCTAAGTTTAGAAACATTAGTGCATTCGAAAAGTTGTTTTAGTTTATACATGCTAGGATTGGACCAATAATACTTAGAAATATATATTTCACGGAGGTCAGAATATAAATTGCATTCAATCATAAAATGGTATTCGTCTTCGATCTTATTACATGTAATACATGTTCTATCTTCACGTGGGATACTGTTTGGGCGATGCCACCTACCAGTTTCAATGGACAGATTATGTGATGAGAGTAGTAACTTTGACATTGCAGCAATTAAATTATTACTGAAATTACAATTTAGATAAAACTGAAAGGTAAAAGGGACAATGGATTTGAAGAAGGTACTGCGTGGTGAATGATCAATTCTTGCATTCCAGTTGTGTACGTTATTATCACGCAGTCGTTGTTTAAAATGACTCATGAAAGCAGTTACGTTACCAACACCCTGAGCTAACCAAACTTCCTAAAAACCAAATGATGACAATAACTTCTTAAGTAAAGAAACCCACGACACTTTATTTGGATACAACTCTTCATCAGATTTTAGAATTTCGTACATAATTTTACAATACTTTAAATCATCACTATTTTTTATTTTTAACCAATATTTTACAATTCGAGTATGTCTATTGTAGGCTAAGGGGAAATCTACCTAGAACGCCGTAAACAAAATCATTTTGTGTGCAACGTTTTACGTGTAAAATACGTTTGCAATATTGTGTGTGAATACGTTCGACACTATTTGCCTTATGGATACCCCATACTTCACTTGAGTAGTTCAAAATGGGTAAAATCAACTTGTCAAAGAGATCAAGTCTATGTTTGACGCTGACATTAGGAAAATGATATAAGTATTTATTGAGTCTAAAAATAGCTTTTTGGGCTTTATCAGCGAGATTTGCATGTGTTGTATTAAACGAGCCACCTGAAAAAAAGACAACACCTAGATAAGAAAAAGACTTGACTATCTCAAGATTTTCCCCATTAAATGTAAACTTTAGATTCCTTGGCAAAGCACCGCCTTTTCTAAAAAAAATTTTTTTTTAGTTTTCTGTACATTTATTTTAAGTTTCCACCTACCACAATATGTATTCAAGCTTTTTAATCCATTTTGCAAACCCTCCGCCGAGTAAAAATACAACAATGTCATCAGCATAAAGTAAAATGAACATTATTATCATAAACATATCTATACCGTTAAAACCATCTGATTCTAGGTGTTCTTCGATGTCATTAATGAACATTGAAAATATAAATGGAGACAGAGATTCGCCTTGGCGTACGCCTAAAAAGCACGAAAACTCGTTACTTAATGTATTATTAAACTTAAGACGTGATTAAACACTACTGTACATACTTTTCAGAATTGTCACCATTTTATCGCGAATACCGAGTTTTATATGTTTAGACCACAGACTATTGCGTTCAATATAATCAAAAGCTTTGTATACTCACAAACCTTAACAAATGTGACATAGTACATAATTTAAATAATTAAGGGACTGTGCATTTACAAACTACAGTCAATGTCCATGCTCCTACGCACCGTAGTTTCTACGGAAGGCCATTAGTGACATAATTTATGAAATGCCGCAATCAATAAGTGACATTTGTGTGTCCTTGCTAAGGATAACGAAAGCATTTACGGCGAAACAAATCTCGGAACAGATTTTGATCGGAAAAAGACGTTCAAGGTAAAGGTCAAATTAGATCACAATAAACGGAATAGAGGAACAACAACCACAATGGATTGTAAACTGAAGACGGATTTGATTGGAACTTAGACGAAGGGTTTGTCAATTTCAGTTTGTTCTTAACTGTAATTTGTATTATTTTAATGAATAAGCCTCGGGCACTCCACCATGACCTCCATGAGCAAACACTCAACCCGTCTGTATGTGGGAAAAGGTTAAAAAAGGTGTCTAAATTAAATGATATATATTTTTAGTAAATTGTTCGTCGTACAAATAACATCAGTTAAGAAACACTGATTAAAATAAAATTTGTGTTCGTGTCGTTTGTTTTTTTCAGTTTTCATTATAAAGCTTTCTTCCACATGGAACAGCCTTTTATTGCTAAGTAGACAAAGGGGTCAGTTGAGCATGAACGATAATGTTAATAAAGACCTCGCTTTATACTGGGACGCTTGCTTTTTCCCATTAGTATACCCAGTAGTTGTCAATGATATTCTAATGAGCTTCTTTAAATAGGTTTAATGTGTTTAAAGGTGTCTCTTAATATGGTATCGAACCATGTGCTTAGTACTATTTATTTACTTTTTTCGCTCTAGGTCACTCCGCCGTGCGTAAGATCAAAAACTGAGAATTCATTGATTGGGGTTTAACGCCATTTTCACCAGTTTTGCAGTCATATCACGTCAGCCAGTATTTTCTGGCTTTCTCACACCAGTACTCCACAAAACATTCATACCAATCAACTGACGTTTGTCATAGTGACGTTTGTCAAACATCGGAAACAATGTAGGCCGTGCTGGGGCTCGAACTCTCAAACCCTTGATTGAAAACCCGCGTCGCTACCAACTAAGCTCCCGGGGCTCGGCCAAAAACTGTGAAATGGTACTATTGGGTTTAATAGTTAAATGCATTAAAAAGTTGAACTTTAGTACAAACATTGTTTTCTCATAAATATTAGTGAAATAATAAGATATCCCGAATGTTGTTTAGATATATTGGTGCATTTGAATGTTATTGAGCCAAACTTTATTTTTTGTAGATGTAAAATTGCTTACACGCGTGTCATAAATGTATTTTTAGTTCAGTAAAATGCATCAACATGGCGTTAACCCTTATCCCACTGAACACGACTTAACAAACAATATTTTTTTTTATATTTGGTAGGACCTGAAACAGTTATTATGGACAATGCTGACTTCCATCTGCATGTTTCATTGGCCGTATCTTGGTAAACATGCCTAGCGTGTCGAAACCAAGTGGAATGAGTATTTTAGGAGGAATTATAAACATGTCTAGTGTGTCTAAACCAATTGGAATGAATACTGCTGGAGGAATTCGGCGTGTTAAAATGTCAATCATTCTTCGGGCTAAATTTCTTAAATTGTAAGCGTTTTTATTTGTTCACAGGTCAATGTCGTTTAACCTCCATATCTTCTTCTGATATGAAAAAGAACAGGATCAGCATCTTTAAGATAAAAATTGCCCTTGCACAAAAACACATCTCTTTCTTCGCTGCACAAGTCCACTTTTGACTTCAGTACCACCAGCTCGATCGCTACCATCGTTTTATGTATGCTCTTTTTCCAGGCTGCATTGAAATTGTTTTGGGCCACGTACGACATCGGTTTGGTTTGATCAAGACTTGTCAAATAAACTCCCTATCCGAATGTAGCGTCATCCTTTCCAGATCTAGGTCTCGATTTCAGGATTTTCCCTGTCCTCGCGATTTTTCTCGCAGAGTCCCTATCAGTGTGGTGAAAAAGTCGTGCATATAAATCATCATCTTCGTCGTCATCTGTCGAGAGGTCAGAGGTATCTTCATCGTCAGCTACGTTGTCAGAATCATCGTCAGTTAAGTTGTCATACGTGTTGTCAACTGTTAAAAACAAAGAAAGGACATTTTCATTATATGCATTACTGCGTATTGACAGCGAGCATACTGGCTTATGTATGTACATGTATGTTATCAAATTAAATTTCAAATATGTATTGTATAATCGAGACACCGGCTCAAATACAAACTATATACATTTATACATTCTACAAACTGTAATTGTGTAACGGATATCACATAATCGAAAAAACAATTATACAAATAAACAAACGTGTGCCTTATCGGCAAACATATCATTAATTTAGAAATTCGCTTTACATTAATATTGCAGTAATTAAACATGTATAATGCAAAATGTATCATCCCATATCAAGTGATGGAGCTGAATCCACATAAGAAAATCATAATTCCTGTCCAATGAGATATTCTGATCTCCTTTTTGAAGACATATGTTGACAGCTTCACAATTCACTTTTAATTAAGTTTATATAATGAAAAGCAGCTCGGTGATGAGATAGTATGGAGACAACAGAACAGCAGCACTTCTCATTCTTCATAATACCAATCAGAACTGCAGATACACTGTTTTCAAAAGACAGTTTCGTTTCAGAAAATGTTTCGAGTAAAATGATACATTCTAATGTTCATATTTTCGAGTTATCGCAAGTCTACTTTATCTTGTAGCTCAATTTAAATTGAAATGATTTGTTGATTTACCGTAAAACTGCAGACTTCCAAACATGATTTTACTAGATCCTATTGATATGTATTCAGCATTCACCTACACATACGTTTGCATTGGGAATGAAAAGAACATGCCAGATAAGCTTGTCGGCATCACGAAAAGCGGGAAATATATTCGGAATTTCCAATTCAGTATCTATTTATAGCCAATTATGCTGACGACACGTGAGAGTGCGTGTAGCTGTTTTATCACTTAAACTGTTACCGAGTACTGGACCCTTTCCAATATATCACAAATCTGCACGCAACAAACGACTTTTAAAATGTCGAGTCCAAAACTATGTAACAACTCAATAAATGAGAGTACAATTATTAAATAGAGTTAACAAAGAATGGACGATATTGGCAATATTTCCCTTTCCCACGGTGTTTAGAAAAATAAAGCATCATTTCGTAGTGTACTGCTTTTGTGGATTATTTACTATTAAATTGAGTAAACAGAACTACATGTCCGTAGATGAAAGTAAACCGATTGAGGTTTTATGTGTAAACAGGTTTATCGGAATGCGTCATTGAATCAAACCCACTAGCTTTACCGAAATATGACAAGCTATTTAAAACATCATGTATCAAGTTCATGTATTTCTATTTTAATTGTAAGCATTCTTACGTTTTACAGGTATAGTCTAGTCTGATTAGTCCAATTGGTGGAAGACGAACGACGCTAAATGATCGTTGTCCATCACCGGAAAGATTGAAGCAGGGGTTCGAACTCATGAACTCTGGCTTGATAGCCCTCGTCGTCCACTGAAGTATGTGTACATGTGATACAATCAAAATCGTTAAGAACCATCTTCATGTTTTATCCCCCCAAAGACTTGTTGCCATCCTGATGGTTCCTAGTCAGTAAATATTGATACTGTGTCTAACGAATCATTTCCCAACGAGCTGCATTCTTTATTATCACTGTCCCAGATAAAAAACAAATCTGTAGCAAACTACTTGTAGATATGAGCCGTCCAGCGAGAAAACCAACATTGTGGACTCTGCGTAAAGGTTCGACTCGGATCAGCCTTAGCATGCCGCACAGGCTTACCCGGATAGACATTTTTCGCCTCCTGTGGATTTTCTGTTTCAGGATTCATTAGTCTTTACCTCTATCCCCCTGAGACGGAATATGTCGGTCTGGATCAATTCGCGGGGACTGCGCAAGCTGATCTTGGTCGATACATAAAGCAAAGGCCATAATGCTTGTTTTCTCACGGGACGGTTCAATTATTTAGACGAAAGATTCGAAATTTACGTAAAAGTACAACTATTTAATATAATTGAAAACACTGTGACGAAAGGTGAAATTGTTCATGGCGAGCAAAATCTACTTTTTCCATAATAGTTTCAAATGTCCCCTACTGCAGATGCGTCTACACGTAGTAAAGGTCATACTGTGCTATTTATGGTTCACTATGTGTCCGGATATCATCTAGATAAATGATTTGTAAATTTCAACTGTTAACCCTTTCCCACCTGTAGACGCATTTTGATGCATCTGCAGCAGACGACTTTTTTAACCATCGTGACAAAATGAGACATTGCTCAAAATCAGCAATTTCTCCTTTTGCCACAATGTTTTCCATTTTTTTCAGCAGTTATACCTAAACTTAAAGAGATTAGTTTTTATGTTTTTAAGTAGAAGTACTGTTAACCCTTGTTTCACCTGCATTGGGAATGAAACAAACATTCCAGATAAGCTTGTCGGTATCACCGAAAGCTGGAAATATATTCGGGATTTCAAATTCAGTATCTATTTATAGCCAACTTTGCTGACGACACGTGAGTACATCTCTGTATCAGTGCATGAAGCTGTTTCATCACTTAAACTGTTATCGAGTACTTGCACCTTTCCCACATATCCCAAATATGCACGAAGCAAACGACTTTGAAAATGCCGAGGCCCAAACAATGGAACATCTCAATAATTGAGAGTACAATTATTAAAAAGAGTAAAAAAAGTATGGACAATATGAGCAATATTTCCCTTTCCCACGATGTTTACAAAAACAAAGCAATATTTCGTAGTTTACATCGTTCGTGGGTTATTTACTATTCAATCTCAATGAACTGTATGCGTTATTATCACTATCCCACATAAAAACAAATCTATAGCAAACTACTTGTAGATATGAGCCGTCCCGTGAGAAAACCAACATTGTGGACTCTGCGTAAAGGATCGACCCGGAGCAGCTTAGGCATGCCGCGCAAGCTAACCCGGACAAACACTGTTCGCCTCCTGTGGATTTTCTGTTTCATGAATCATTACTCTATACCTCTATCCCCTGAGACGGAATGTGTCGGTCCGGATCAGACTGCGCGGACTGCACATGCTGATCTGAGTCGATACATTACGCAGAGGCCATAATATCGGTTTTCTTACGGGACGGCTCAATTATTTAGACGAAAAATCCGAAATTTAAGTAGAAGTATAACTATTTAAAAGTATTGATAACACTGTGACGAAAGGTGAAAGTGTTCATGGTGAGCAAAATCTACTTTTCCCTAAATAGTTTAAAATGTCGCCCGTCGCAGATGCGTCAACATATGTCTGCAAGTAGTAAAGGTCATACTGTGCTATTTATGGTACACTATGTTTCCGGGTATCATCTAGATAAATGAATGGTAAATGTCAACTGTTAACCCTTTCCAACCTGTAGACGCATTTTGACGCATCTGCAGCAGACTACTTTTGTAAACATCGTGACAAAAAGAGGGCTTGCTCAAAATCAGCAATTTCTCCTTTTGCCACAATGTTTTCCACTTTTTTCAGCAATTATACCTACACTTGAAAAGATTTGTTTTCATGTTTTGAAGTCGAAGTACTGTTAACCCTTTTACCACCTGAATTGGGAATGAAACAATCATGCTAGATAAGATTGATGGGTCACCGAAAGCTGGAAATATATGCGGGATTTCCAATTCAGTATCTATTTATAGTAAACTTTGCTGACGACACGTCAGTACATCTCTGTATCAGTGCATGAAGCTGTTTCATCACTTAAACTATTATTGAGTAGTTGCACCTTTCCCACATATCACAAATATGCACTCAGCAAACGACCTCGAAAATGACGAGGCCCAAATTATGGAACATCTCAATAATTAAGAGTACAATTATTAAATAGAGTAAAAAAAGTATGGACAATATGAGCAATATTTCCTTTTCCCACGATGTTTACAAAAACAAAGCAGTATTGCGTAGTTAACTGCGTTCGTGGGTTATTAACTATTAAATCTCAATGAACTGTATGTGTTATTATCAGTGTCCCACATCAAAACAAATCTATTGCAAACTACTTGTAGATATGAGCCGTCCCGTGAGAAAACCAACATTGTGGACTCTGCGTAAAGGATCGACCCGGAGCAGCTTAGGCATGCCGCGCGGGCTAACCCGGACAAACACTGTTCGCCTCCTGTGGATTTTCTGTTTCATGAATCATTACTCTATACCTCTATCCCCTGAGACGGAATGTGTCGGTCCGGATCAGACTGCGCGGACTACACATGCTGATCTGAGTCGATACATTACGCAGAGGCCATAATATCGGTTTTCTCACGGGACGGCTCAATTATTTAGACGAAAAATCCGAAATTTAAGTAAAAGTATAACTATTTAAAAGTATTGAAAACACTGTGACGAAAGGTGAAAGTGTTCATGGTGAGCAAAATCTACTTTTCCCTAAATAGTTTAAAATGTCGCCCGTCGCAGATGCGTCAAAATATGTCTGCAAGTAGTAAAGGTCATACTGTGCTATTTATGGTTCACTATGTTTCCGGGTATCATCTAGATAAATAAATGGTAAATGTCAACTGTTAAGCTTTTCCCACTTGTAGACGAATTTTGACGCATCTGCAGCAGACGACTTTTGTAAACATCGTGACAAAAGGAGACATTGCTCAAAATCAGCAATTTCTCCTTTTGCCACGACGTTTTCAACTTTTTTCAGCAATTATACCTACAGTTAAAGAGATTTGTTTTCATGTTTTGAAGTCGAAGTACTATTAACCCCTTTACCACCTGAATTGGGAATGAAACAATCATGCCAGATAAGATTGTTGGGATCACCGAAAGCTGGAAATATATTCGGGATTTCCAATTCAGTATCTATTTATAGCAAACTTTGCTGACGACACGTGAGCATATCTCTTTATCAGTGAATGAAGCTGTTTTATCCCTTAAACTGTAATCGAGTACTTGCACATTTTCCCACATATCACAAATACGCAGGCAGCAAACGACTTTAAAAAAAAAGCATTGCTAACACTCTGACGAAAGGTGAAATTGTTCATGGTGAGCAAAATCTACTTTTCCTACAATAGTTTCAAATGTCGCCCGTCGCAGATACGTCAAAATATGTCTGCACGTAGTAAAGGTCATACTGTGCTATTTATGGTTCACTACGTTTCCGGTTATTATCTAGATAAATAAATGGTAAATGTCAACTGTTAACCCTTTCCAACCTGTAGACGTATTTTGACGCATCTGCAGCAGACAACTTTTGTAAATATCGTGACAAAAGGAAACATTGCTCAAAATCAGCAATTTCTCCTTTTGCCACAATGTTTTCAACTTTTTTCAGCAATTATACCTACACATAAAGAGATTTGTTTTCATGTTTATAAGTCGAAGTACTGTTAACCCTTTTACCACCTGCATTGGGAATGAAACAAACATTCCAGATAAGCTTGTTGGGATCACCGAAAGCGGGAAATATATTCGGGATTTCCAATTCAGTATCTATTTATAGCCAACTATGCTGACGACACGTGAGTACATTTCTGTATCAGTGCATGAATCTATTTTATCACTTTAACTATTATCGAGTACTTGCACCTTTCCCACATATGACAAATATGCACGCAGCAAACGACTTTGAAAATGTCGAGGCCAAAACTATGGAACATCTCCATAATTGAGAGTACAATTATTAAATACAGTAAAAAAAGCATGGACGATATTAGTTATATTTCCTTTTCCCACGATGTTTACAAAGAACAAAGCATTACTTCGTAGTTTACTGCGTTCGTGGGTTATTTACTATTCAATCTCAATGAACTGTATGTGCTATTTATCACTGTCACAGATCAAAACAAATCTATAGCAAACTACTTGTAGATATGAGCCGTCCCTCGAGAAAACCAACATTGTGGACTCTGCGTAAAGGATCGACCCGGATCAGCCTAAGCATGCCGCGCAGGCTTACCCGGATATACATTTCTAGCCTCCTGTGGATTTTCTGTATCATGAATCAGTACTTTATACCTCTATCCCCCTGAGACGTAATGTGTCGGCCCGGATCAGTATGTGCGGACTGCAAAGAATTATTTAGACGAAAAATCAGATATTTAAAGTAAAAGTAAAACTATTTAAAAGAATTGCTAACACTCTGACGAAAGGTGAAATTGTTCATGGTGAGCAAAATCTACTTTTCCTACAATAGTTTCAAATGTCGCCCGTCGCAGATACGTCAAAATATGTCTGCACGTAGTAAAGGTCATACTGTGCTATTTATGGTTCACTATGTTTCCGGGTATCATCTAGATAAATAAATGGTAAATGTCAACTGTTAACCCTTTCCAACCTGTAGACGCATTTTGACGCCTCTGCAGCAGACGACTGTTCGAGGTATCGTCTAGATAAATGCATGGTTAATGTCCACTGTTAGCCCTTTTCCACCTGTAGACGCATTTTGACGCATCTGCAGCAGACGACCTTTCGGGGTATCGTCTAAATAAATGAATGGTAAATGTCAACTGTTAACACCTTCCCACCTGTATACGCATGTTGACGCATCTGCAGCAGACGACTGTTCCGGGTATCGTCTAGATAAATGCTTGGTAAATGTCAACTGTTAAATCAAGAGTTACCTACTTCATATCGTCTTAAGTTTTGGTGTTACGTTTTTATCATTACAAAAGTGTAATATTATTTTGCAACTATTAAAATCATACTTTTCTTATTGATCTATTTTTCAAAATTTATTCACAGACAAATATAACCTACCTGATTACATCGTCAACATCATTTAAATTAACATTGAAATAATCATTTTGCTTTAGATGTCCCAAGGAAAACAATTAGTTTGTATGATGTTTTACAGCGCTTTCAACAGTAGTTCAGAGCACGGGGTTCCATGTGTAAATTACTGGTACTACCGGTATTTGTTAAACAGATGCCCAAAAAACACATTTTACATTATAATGTGAATACACTTTTGTAATAATACTTTTTTTAGGATGGGAAATTACTTTTTGCCAGAAAACACGGATACGTTTGTTTGGCGACTATCAATCTGGCAATCGAGTTATTTTGGAAAAAATGGATCAGTATTATTGATAACTTACCCAGGAAATGCGGTGATATAGCTGTAAACTGTTTAAAGCATTGTAAAACGCCATACTAATAAAATTGTATCGGTTGGTACCTTCTATTTCCCTAGGTTATGGGATCAGAACTTCAGAGATGTATCCTTCTCCCCAAATCTTACCATCCGTGTGTTATTTTTTGGAAAGCACCACACATTGTCACATCAATGCAGTATTACAACTAGCAACTATGTTTCAAGTTTTCGCAATGGTGCCAAAAGTAAGTAATATGGTCTCTTGCCAGAACAATACATTTTCGCTAGCCTTGTTGTAACCGATGCTTTCGATGGGAATAAAGTCGAAGGAATTACCATTTTGAAGGAAAGCGATTGTCAGTCTCGGGATATTATTGGCTCAAGATTATCTCACTTTTTCCAATAGCTTTGGTTCAACCTAGGCTAGACTCACATTATTTTCGAATATAGAAAGATTCATTGCGATTTGTGCCGTTGATTCCCTACAAAGTGTTTAAATGCCCATTTTAGAATCACAACCGAAACGCTTGTTATGGTCTGGTTTCAACACATTGGGATCAATCTAGCACATAGCTTCTTTAAATTCAAACAGTCAGGCAGAATAGGATTGGCGGTCCCAATCTAAAAAACCAGGCCATTAAATATCTCGGAAATAGTATATCGGCCATCTCATCTATCATATTTCTAAATGCAACACTGTTTCCATGTGTTGCTGCAACAAACGGTCTATCAGGTCGAACACTGTCTTGTAGGCTATATAGATCCTAAATATAAAGAAATTATCTAGCGAAAAACATTTCTTAATGCCACCGTACAACTGTAATGTATGCTACACAATTCGAAAACATATCTACAAAGAATCCCGGGCTTTTATTTAGGTCCTGAGTTCGAGTTATTCTTTAAGCTTCAGCGAAATAAAGCCACTATTTATTTGTTCAACACTGATCATCTAGAACAATTGACAGCGGATGAATACAAAATGTCACCGGTGTATTAAATAAACTTCGGCAATCAGTGTACATATATTTTATTGCAATGGAATATACTTTTTGTATAGCAAATACAAACAGATTTACATAACTAAGAGATTTTTGATTTACAGAAGAGAATAACATAAACATTTAAAAGTTGTCCCTTTTAAGTTTTAACCCCTCGTCGCGCGTATATGAGTTGCATAGGAATATACATTTTTTATAGCAAATACAAACAGATTTACATAACTAAGAGATTTTTGATTTACAGAAGAGAATAACATAAACATTTAAAAGTTGTCGCTTTTAACCCCTCGTCGCGCGTATATGGGTTGTATGGCCACACACGAAAAGTACAGGTCAAGATCAGCCCGTTTATCTATACAGACTGATTTTCATCAGCACTTCGATCTTAATACTTCACATTCGTCCTCAACAAATTAATACAATGTAGAATATTAAGAGAGTTAATTACTTCATCACCTTTGCTCACAATGTTTTCAAAAGTGTGTAAGAATTAGGATTTGAAAAAAGCATTGATATTTATACCAACAAACCTTAAAAAATGTTACAAAATACATATGAAAAGCATTGGTATGTATACAAAAATACATATTAACATAATTAAGGGACTGTGCATTTACACACTATATTCATTTCCCATGCTCCTATGCAAAGTAGTTTCTACGGAAGGCCATTAGTGACACAGTTTATTGAATAGTCTTCGTATAAAAGCCGCAATCAATGATGGATGCTAAGAGTAATGGAAGTATTTACGACCAAACAAATCGTGGAACGGATTTTGACCGGAAAAAAACGTTCAAGGTAAAGGTAAAATTAGATCACAATAAACGGAATGAAAGAAACCATACACACAATGGATTGTAAACTGAGAAAACCGGAGCCGAACGGATTTGATTTGAATGCAGACGGAGGTTTTGTAAATTTCATTTTGTTCATAACTCTAATTTGTATTATTTTAAAAAATAAGCCTCGGGCACTCCACCATCACCGCCATGAGCAAACACCGAACCCGTCTCCCCTAAGTATGCGGGAAAAGGTTGAAAACGGTGTCTAAATTAAATGATATTTATTGTTAGTCAATTGTTGGTCGTACACATTGCATCCGTTAAGAAAAATTGATTAAAATAAAAATTGTGTTCGTGTTGTTGTTGTATTTTTAGTGTTTATTATAAAGCTGTTTACATTTATAAAAACTAACGTTTTGCTTAATAACATTCAAATGAATCAATATATTCATACAACAGTTTGGAAATCTTATTATTTTACTACAACCACGGAGAAATTTAAGTTTGCAAAATTTACAAATGCAATTTAATGACTTTGTCAATATATAACTCCATGTTAATTTTGGTTAGCAAAGACGACAGGTTTCTTCTTAAGGAATGGACAGCTTTTTTTTCGTGTTCATGGGGGTATGAACAAAAAAACCTGATCACGCGCTATGAAACCGCGAAGCGGTTTCATAAAATGTGTGATCAGGTTTTTTTGTTCATATCCCCCATGATCACGAAAAATAAGCTGTCCATTCCTTATATTTTAGCATTAATATGGCTTTTACCGTTGGTGATAAACATAATAGTAATTTAATAACTTTATTTTCCATAATATAGAACGTCAAACATTAGTCCAATTTGGCGCCAAAAGTAATAACGTTATGACGTGACGTCACTTTCTTAGTATTCGGTCGCTTTTTCCAAGAATCCAAGGAAAATTTTGTTCATGAGCTTATGAACAAAAAATTTCAGCCAATCACAGACAAGCAAAAGTGATGAACACAAAAAAAACTAAAATATAACAAAATGGAAAAACCTTTTATTGCTCAGTAGACAAAAGGGTCAGTTGAGCATGAATAGAAATGTTAATAAAGACCGCGCTTTATAATGGGACGCTTGCTTTTTCCCATAAGTATACCCAATCGTTGTCAATGTTATTCTAATGAGTTTCTTTAAATATGTAATTTGTGTATATGATAGATTAGATAGATTGTATTCAGGAAAAAGAGCAATTTGTCCAACATACCACATACATATTACACTTTCGTTTTAACAAAGTCAAAATATGTGTCTCTTAATAAGGTATCGAACCATGGTGTTAGTACTATTTGTTTACTATGTGTCTCTTAATATGGTATCGAACCATGTTCTTAGTACTACATGTATTTATTTACTATTATCGCTGTTCACCACCTCTAAGTCACTCCGCAGTAATATCAAAAACACTATGAATTGATTGTTTGGGGTTTTACGCCATTTTTAAAAATAGTTCAGTCATATCAAGGCGTCCAGTTCATGTACTCATGGGATTACCGGCTTTCTCACATCAGTACTCCACAAAACATTCTGTTCAAGCAATTGGCGGCTTTCCCTTTAGACTCTAAACCCATTGGTGGAAGAGGAAATGATGCTTGTCATAGTGACTTTTGTTAAACATGGGAAAGAATATTGGCCGAGCTTGGGTTCGAACTCACAAACCCCGTATTGACAGTACGCGTCGCTACCAACTAAGCTCCCGGGGCTCGGCCAAAAAACTGTGAAACGGTAGCATTGGGTGTAATAGACAAATGAATTAAAAAAAGTTGAACTTTTGCACATACATTGTTTTTCTCCGTAGTATCAGTGAAAAAATAAGATATCCCGAATGCTGTTTAGATATATTGATGCATTTGAATGTTATTGAGCAAAACGTTAGTTTTTAGAGATGTAAAATGTGCTACACGCGTGTCATAAATGTATCTTTATTTCAGTAAAACGCATCAACATAACATTAACCTTTATCCCGCTAAACACGACTTAGCGAATTAGTTGAGTGTTTCTGTTTGGCAGGACTTAAAACAATTATTTTGGACAATGCAGAATTCCATCTGCACGTTTTATTGGTCTTATCTTGGTAGACCTAGTGTGTCAAAACCAAGTGGAATGAATACTGTTGAAGGCATTCTAAACATGCCTAGTGTGTCTAAACCGAGTGGAACGATTATTGTTGGAGGAATTCTAAACATGCCTAGTGTGTCAAAACCAAGTGGAATGAATACTGCTGGAGGAATTCAGCGAGTTAAGGGGTCAATCATTCTTCGGGCAACATTTCTTAAATTATAAGCGTTTTTGTTTGGTCACTAGTCAATGTTGTACAACATCCATATCTTCTTCTTACATGAAACAGGACAGGATCAGCATCCTTAAGATGAAGATTCCCCGTGTACAAGAACACGTCTCTTTCTTCGCTGCATAATTCCACTTTTGACTTCAATACCACCAGCTCGATCGCTACCATCGTTTTATGTAGATTGCTTTTCCAAGCTTCATTGAAATTGTTTTGGGCCACGTGCAACATCGATTTGGTTTGGTCAAGACTTGTTAAGTACACTCCCTCTCCGAATGTAGCGTCATCTTTTCCAGGTCTAGGTCTCGATTTAAGGATTTTCCCTGTCCTCGCGATTTTTCTCGCAGAGTCCCTATCCGTGTGGTGATAAAGTCTTATTGTTGCATATTCACCATCACCTTCGTCGTCATCTGTCGACAGTTCAGAGGTATCATCATCGTCAGAATCATCGTCAGTTGAGTTGTCTGAATCATCATACGTGTTGTCAACTGTTAAAAACATAGAATGGACTTGTTCATTATATGCATCACTGCGTACTGACAGATAGCATACTGGCTTATGCGTGTACATGTATGTGTTCAAATTCAATTTCAAATTTGTATTGTATAATCGAGCCACCGGCCCAAATACAAACTATACACCATTTATTTATAATTCAGTCTATATAATGAAAAACAACTCAGTGATGAGATATTATGCAGACAACAGAACAGCAGCAGTTCTGATTGTTTATAATGCCAATCAGAACTGCCGATACACTATTTTCAAAAGACAGTTTCGTTTCAGAAAATGTTTCGAGTTAAATGATACATTCGAATGTTCATATTTTCGAGTTATCGAAAGTCTACTTTATCTTGTAGCTCAATTTAAACTGAAATGATTTGCTGCTTTACCGTAAAACTGCCGATTTCGAAACATGATTTTAATAGATCCTATTGTTATGTATTCAGCATTCACCTACACATACGTTTTCATTGGGAATGAAAAGAACATGCCAGATAAGCTTGTCGGCATCACCAAAAGCGGGAAATATATTCTGGATTTCCAATTCAGTATCTATTTATAGCCAACTATGCTGACGACACTCTAGAGTGCATGTAGCTGTTTTATCACTTAAACTGTTACCGAGTACTTGACCCTTTCCAACATATCACAAATCTGCACGCAGCAAACGACTTTTGAAATGTCGAGTCCAAAACTATGGAACATCTCAATGATTGAGTGTAAAATTATTAAATAGAGTAAAACAAAAAATGGATGATATTGGCAATATTTCCTTTTTCCACGATATTTACAAAAAATAAAGCATCATTTCGTAAATTACTGCTTTCGTGGATTATTTTGGAAATGAAACATGCCAGATAAGATTGTTGGGATCACCGAAAGCGGGAAATATATTCGGGATTTCCAATTCAGTATCTATTTATAGCCAACTATGCTGCCGACACGTGAGTACATCTCTTTATCAGTGAATGAATCTGTTTTATCACTTAAACTGTTATCAAGTACTTGCATATTTTCCCACATATCACAAATATGCACGCAGCAAACGACTTTGAAAATGTCGAGGCCCTAACTATGGAACATCTCAATGATTGAGAGTACAATTATTAAATAGAGTAAAGAAAGCATGGACGATATTGGCAATATTTCCTTTCCCACGTTTTTACAATAACAAAGCATTGTTTCGTAGTTTACTGCGTTCGTGGGTTATTTACTATTAAATCTTAACGAACTGTATGTGTTATTATCACTGTTCCACATCAAAACAAATCTATAGCGATCTGCTTGTAGATATGAGCCGTCCCGAGAGAAAACCAACATTGTGAACTCTGCGTGAAGGATCGACCCGGATCAGCCTAAGCATGCCATAGACATTTTTCGCCTCCTGTGGCTTTTCTGTGTCATGAATCATAACTCTATACCTCTATCCCCCCTGAGAAGGAAAGTATCGGCCGGATCAATCCGCGCGCACTGCACAAGCTGATCTGGGTCGATACATTACGTAGAGGCTATAATGTTGGTTTTCTCGCGGGACGGCTCAATTTTTTTGCCGAAAAATCTGAGGTACAACTATTTAAAAGAATTGAAAACACTGTGACGAAAGTTGAAATTGTTCATGGTGAGCAAAATCTACTTTTCCCACAATAGTTTTAAATGTCGCCCGTCGCAGATCCGTCAAAATATGTCTGCACGTAGTAGAGGTCATAGTGTGCTATTTATGGTTCACTATGTTTCCGGGTATCACCTAGATAAATGCATGGTAAATGTCAACTGTTAACCCTTTCCCACCTGTAGACGCATTTTGACGTATCTGCTGCAGACGACGTTTGTAAACATCGTGACAAAAGGAGACATTGCTCAAAATCAGCAATTTCTCCTTCTGCCACAATGTTTTCACCTTTTTTCAGCAGTTATACCTACACTTAAAGATATTTGTTTTCAAGTTTTTCAGTTGAAGTACTGTTAACCCTTTTACCACCTGCATTGGGAATGAAACAAACATGCCAGATAAGCTTGTTGGGATTACCGAAAGCGGGAAGTATATTCGGGATCTCCCATTCAGTATCTATTTATAGCCAACTATGCTGACGACAAGTGAGTACATCTCTGTATCAGTAAATGAAGCTGTTTTATCACTCAAACTGTTATCGAGTATTTGCACCTTTCCCACATATCACAAATATGCACACAGCCAACGACTTTGAAAATGTCGAGGCCTAAACTTTGGAACATCTCAAAAATTGAGAGTACGATTATTAAATAGAGTAAAAAAAGTATGGACAATATGAGCAATATTTCCTTTTCCCACGATGTTTACAAAAACAAAGCAATATTTCGTAGTTTACTGCGTTCGTGGATTATTAACTATTCAATCTCAATGAACTGTATGTGTTATTATCACTGTTCCACATAAAAACACATCTATAGAAATCTACTTGTAGATATGAGCCTTCCCGAGAGAAAACCAACATTGTGGACTCTGCGTAAAGGATCGACCCGGTGTAGAATAATGGATATTATTCTTATGACGGGGCTTGTCCACGTATATATGAAGTATCCTGAATGACATGTTACATCTTATTGTACTATAACTGTCAAACGATACATGTCCACCTGTCATGGATACACATGTCCACTATTACATCAGAGTTAAGAAGCACTATATAATGGAGGCAATCTTACGCATTTGGGGAGTTCGGCTCAGACCGGCTATAGCAGTCGGCTCGCTACGCTGTCAGACTGTGTATTAAATATCTTATGAACTAAGCTGTGTGTTTTGAGTTATTATACGACACCGGATCAGCCTAAGCATGCCGCGCAGACTTACCCGAATAGACTTTTTTCGCCTCATGTGGATTTTCTGTTTCAGGAATCATTTCTCTATACATCTATCCCCCTGAGACGTGTATGTGTCGTTCCGGATCAGTATGTGCGAACTCCACAGGCTGATCTGGGTCGATACATTACGAAGAGGCCATAATGTTGTTTTTTTCGCGGTATATTTCGTCGAGTACTTCTTCAATCGTGACTTCTTTTCCTTCTGAAAGACATTTGAAAATTCACATTCAATTATTTAGACGAAAAATCCGAAATCTAAGTAAAAGTACAACTACTTAAAAAAATTCAAAACCCTGTGACGAAAGGTGAAATTGTTCATGGTGAGCAAAATCTACTTTTCCCACAATAGTTTCAAATGTCGCCCGTCGCAGATACGTCAAAATATGTCTGCACGTAGTAAAGGTTATACTGTGCTATTTATGGTTCACCACGTTTCTGGGTATCATGTAGATGAATAAATGGTAAATGTCAACTGTTAACACTTTCCCATCTGTATACGCCTTTTAACGCTTGTTTTCATGTTTATAAGTCGAAGTACTGTTAACCCTTTTACCACATGCATTGGGAATGAAACAAACATTCCAGATAAGATTGTTGGGATCACCGAAAGCGGGAAATATATTCGGGATTTCCAATTCAGTATCTATTTATAGCCAACTATGCTGACGACACGTGAGTATATCTCTTAACGACTTTGAAAATGTCGAGGCCCAAACTCTGGAACATTTCAATAATTGAGAGTACAATTATTAAATAGAGTAAAAAAAGCATGGACGATATGAGCAATATTTCCTTTTCCCACGATGTTTACAAAAACAAGGCATTATTTCGTAGTTTACATCGTTCGTGGGTTATTTACTATTAAATCTCAACGAACTGTATGTGTTATTATCACTGTTGCACATAAAAACAAATCTATAACAAACTACTTGTAGATATGGGCCGTCCTGCGAGAAAACCAACATTGTGGACTCTGCGTAAAGGATCGACCCTTTCCCCCGTGACGCATCTGCAGCAGACGACCTTTCGGGATATCGTCTAAATAAATGAATGGTAAATGTAAACAGTTAACACCTTCCCACCTGTATACGCATTTTGACGCATCTGCAGCAGACGACATTTCGGAGTATCGTCTAGATAAATGCATGGTTAATGTAAACTGTTAACCCTTTCCCACCTGTAGACGCATTTTGACGTATCTGCAGCAGACGACATTTCGGGGTATCGTCTAGATAAATGCATGGTTAATGTCAACTGTTAACTCTTTCCCACCTGTAGACGCATTTTGACGTACATGTATCAACAGCAGACGACTGTTCGGGGTATGGTCTAGATTTTAGGTCAAAGGGAAGTAAATCGTATCGGCTTGCCGGGAAGACAATTTTGTCCAGGGGATTTCAGATGAATATGTAAGACTGAAATTGTCACCCATTGGACAATAATGATTTTGCTGAAAGTTGAATGATTTTTTTGAAAACTATATTATCCTGTGAGTGATTTGTAACCAAACGCTGGTTTGCTTTTGACTGTATTGACACCTTCAGAGTATTCTTTAGAACATCCTGTATTTCCTGAAATTTAAAGTGAAATTCGGTGCGGGATAAGTGATATATTGTCAAATGATAAGATATCATTTGACGTCATAGCTAAAAAAAATGGTAGGATGAGCCCTGAGTTTCTGGTTCTGTAATGGTAGATATAAGAATGGACTTTGATTTAATACAGGTTTGTGGCTTCCTTGAGATGTTGGGAAAGAACCATAACCCATAACGCTACAATGGTCGCCTATGTAAAATGAATTGCTTCCCTTTGACCAAATGCGTGGTAAATGTCAACGGTTAACCCTTTCCCACCTGTAGACGCATTTTGACGCCTCTGCAGCAGACGACTTTTCGGGGTATCGTCTAGATAAATGCGTGGTAAATGTCAACGGTTAACCCTTTCCCACCTGTAGACGCATGTTGAAGCCTCTGCAGCAGACGACTTTTCGGGCTATCGTCTCGATAAATGCATGGTTAATGTTAAATGTTAAATCAAGAGTTACCTTCCTCATATCGTCTTATGTGTTATGTTTTTATCATTACAAAAGTGTAATGTTAATTTGCAACGATTAAAATCATACTTTTCTTATTGATCTATTTTCCAAAATTTATTCACAGATAAATATGACCTACCTGATTACATCGTCAACACCATTTAAATTAACATTGAAAGAATCATTTTGATTTAGATGTCACAAGCAAAACAATTAGTTTGTATGATATTTTACAGCGCTTTCAACAGTAGTTCAGAGCACGGGGTTCCATGTGTAATTTACTGGTACTACCGGTATTTGTTATCATAAACAGATGCCCAAAAAACACATTTTACATTATAATGTGAATACACTTTTGAAATAATACTTTTTTAGGAGGAGAAAATACTTTTTACCAGAAAACACGGATACGTTTTTTGTATCTATCTGCGACTATTATTCTGGTAATCGAGTTTTTTTGGGAAAAATGGATCAGTAGTTTTGATAACTTACCCAGGAAACGCGATGATATAGCTGTAAATTGTTTAAAGCATTGTAAAACGCCATACTAATACTATTTTATCGGTTGGTACCTTCTATTCCCCTAGGTTACGGTATCAGAACTTCAGAGATGTATCCTTCTCCCCAAATCTTACCATCTGTGTGTCATTTTTTGGAAAGCACCACACATTGTCACATCATTGCAGTATTACTACTAGCAACTATGTTTCAAGTTTTCGCAATGCTGCCAAAAGTAAGTAATATGGTCTCTTGCCAGAACAATACATGTTCGCTAGCCATGGTGTAACCCATGCTTTCGATGGGAATAAAGTGGAAGGAATTACAATTTTGAAGGAAAGTGATTGTCAGTCTCGGTATATTATTGGCTCAAGATTATCTCACTTATTCCAATAGCTTTGGTTCTACCTAGGCTAAACTCACATTATTTTCGAATATAGAAAGATTCATTGCGATTTGTGTCGTTGATTCCCTACAAAGTGTTTAAATGCCCATTTTAGAATCACAACCGAAACGCTTGTTATGGTCTGGTTTCAACACATTGGGATCAATCTAGCACATAGCTTCTTTATATTCAAACAGTCAGACAGAATAGGATGGGCGGTCCCAATCTAAAAAACCAGGCCATTAGATATCTCGGAAATAGTATATCGGCCATCTCATCTATCATATCTCTAAATGCAACACTGTTTCCATGTGTTGCTTCAACAAACGGTCTATCAGGACGAACACTGTCTTGTAGGCTATATAGACCCTGAAAATAAAGAAATTATCCAGCGAAAAACATTTCTTAATGCCACCGTACAACTGCAATGTATGCTACACAATTCGAAAACATATCTACAAAGAATCTCGTGCTTTTATTTAGGTCCTGAGTTCGAGTTATTCTTTAGGCTTCAGGGAAATAAAGCCACTATTTGTTTGTTATGGTTCAACACTGATCATCTTGAACAATTGACAGCGGATTAATACAAAATGTCACCGGTCTAATAAATAAACTTCGGCAATCAGTGTACATATATTTTATTGCATTAGAATATACTTTTTTTTTTATAGCAAATACAAACAGATTTACATAACTAAGAGATTTTTGATTTACAGAAGAGAATAACATAAACATTTAAAAGTTGTCCCTTTTAACCCCTCGTCGCGCGTAGATGAGTTGTATGCCACACACGAAAAGTACAGGTCAAGATCAGCCCGTTTATCTATACAGACTGATTTACATCAGTACTTCGATCTTTATACTTCACATTCGTCCTCATCAAATTAATACAACGTAGAATATTAAGATGGAAGAGTCCGATTTAGAAATACGCCGATGAAAGAGTTAATTACATCATCACCCTTGCTCACAATGTTTTCAAAAGTGTGTAAGAATTAGGATTTGAAAAAGCATTGATATGTACATGTATACCTACAAACATTAAAAAATGTTACAAAATACATATGAAAAGCATTGATATGTATACAAAAATACATATTAACATAATTAAGGGACTGTGCATTTACAAACTACATTCATTTCCCATGTTCCTATGCAACGTAGTTTCTACGGAAGGCCATTAGTGACATAGTTTATTGAATAGTCTTTGTATAAAAGCCGCAATCAATGATGGATGCTAAGAGTAATGAAAGTATTTACGACCAAACAAATCGTGGAACGGATTTTGACCGGAAAAAACGTTCAAGGTAAAGGTAAAATTAGATCACAATAAACGGAATGAAAAACAAACATACACACAATGGATTGTAAACTGAGAAGACCGGAGCCGAACGGATTTGATTGGAATGCAGACGGAGGTTTTGTAAATTTCATTTTGTTCATAACTCTAATTGTATTATTTTAAAAAATAAGCCTCGGGCACTCCAACATGACCGCCATGAGCAAACACCGAACCCGTCTCCCCTAAGTATGTGGGAAAAGGTTGAAAACGGTGTCTAAATTAAATGATATTTATTGTTAGTCAATTGTTGGTCGTACACATTGCATCCGTTGAGAAAAATTGATTAAAATAAAAATTGTGTTCGTGTTGTTGTTGTATTTTTAGTGTTTATTATAAAGCTGTTTACATTTATAAAAACTAACGTTTTGCTTAATAACATTCAAATGAATCAATATATTCATACACAAGTTTGGAAATCTTATTATTTTACTACAACCACGGAGAAAATTAAGTTTGCAAAATTTACAAATGCAATTTAATGACTTTGTCAATATATAACTCAATGTTAATTTTGGTCAGCAAAAACGGCAGGTTTCTTCAACAAAATGGAAAAAAACTTTTATTGCTTAGTAGACAAAGGGGTTAGTTGAGCATGAATATGTTAACAAAAATAATCGCTTTAAAATGGGCGCTTGCCTTTTCCCATTAGTTTACCAAATGGTTGTCAATGTTATTCTAATGAGTTTCTTTAAATAGGTAATTTGTGTATATGATAGATTAGACATATTATATTCAGGAAAAAGGGCAATTTGCCCAACATACCACATGCATACTTCAATTTTGTTTTAACAAAGTCAAAATATGTGTCTCTTATGTGGTATCGAACCATGTTGTTAGTACTATTTTCGCTGATCCGCACCTCTAAGTCACTCCGCCGTAATATCAAAAAACTGTGAATTGATTTATTGGGGTTTTACGCCATTTGTAAAAATATTTCAGTCATATCACGGCGGCAAATTCACCTACTCATGTGTTTCCTGGCTTTCTCACACCAGGATTCCACAAAACATTTTTCCCAAGCAATTGGCTGCTTTTCCCCGTAGACTCTAAACCCATTGGTGGAAGAGGAAATGACGCTTTACATAGTGACTTTTGTCAAACATGGGAAAGAATGTTGGCCGAGCTGGGGTTCGAACTCACAACCCCTCGATTGACAGTACGCGTCGCTACCAACTTAATTCTCGGGACTCGGCCAAAAATATGTGAAAATGTAGCATCGGGTTTAATAGACAAATGAAGTAATAACATTTCAACTTTTGAGAAAGCACCCGTGGTGCTAATGAAATAATAAGATATCCCGAATGTTAATTAGATATAGTGATGCATTTGAATGTTATTGAGCAAAAGATTAGTTTTTATAGATGTAAAATGCGCTACACGCGTGTCATAAATGTATCTTTATTTCAGTAAAACGCATCAACATAATTTTAACCCTTATCCCACTGAACACGACTTGACAAATTAGTTGCGTGTTTATGTTTGGCAGGATTTAATACAGTTATTTCGGACATTGCTGACTTCCATCTGCACGTTTTATTGGTCGTATCTTGGTAAACATGCCTAGTATGTCGAAACCAAGTGGAATGAATATTGTTGGATAAATTCTTAACAGTTTAGTGTGTCGAAACCAAGAGGAATAAATACTGTTGGTGGAATTATTAGCATGCCTAGTGTGTCGATACCAAGTGGAATGAATATTGTTGGAGGAATTCTTAACATGCCTAGTGTGTCGAAACCAAGTGGAATGAATGTTGTTGGAGGAATTATTAACATGCCTAGTGTGTCGAAACCAAGTGGAATGAATATTGTTGGAGGAATTCTTAACATACTTAGTGTGTCGAAACCAAGTGAAATGAATATTGTTGGAGTAATTCTTAACATACTGAGTGTGTCGAAACCAAGTGGAATGAATATTGTTCGAGGAATTCTTAACATGCATAGTGTGTCGAAACTAAGTCGAACGAATATTGTTCGAGGAATTATTAACATGCCTAGTGTGTCGAAACCAAGTGGAATGAATATTGTTGGAGGAATTCTTAACATGCCTAGTATGTCAAAACCAAGTGGAATGATTATTGTTGGAGAAATTATAAACATGCCTAGTGTGACGAAACCAAGTGGAATGAATATTGTTGGAGGAATTCTTAACATACCTAGTGTGACGAAACTAAGTGGAATGAATATTGCTGGAGGAATTCTTAACATGCCTAATGTGTCGAAACTCAGTGGAATGAATACTGTTGGTGGAATTATTAGCATGCCTAGTGTGTCGATACCAAGTGGAATGAATATTGTTGGAGTAATTCTTAACATACTGAGTGTGTCGAAACCAAGCCGAATGAACATTGTTGTAGGAATTATTAACATACTTAGTGTGTCGAAACCAAGTGGAATGAATATTGTTGGAGGAATTCTTAACATGCCTAGTGTGTCGAAACTAAGTGGAATGAATATTGTTGGAGGAATTCTTAACATGCCTAGTGTGTCGAAACCAAGTGTAATGAATATTGTTGGAGGAATTCTTAACATGCCTAGTGTGTCGAAACCAAGTGGAATGAATATTGTTGGAGGATTTCTTAACATGCCTAGTGTGTCAAAACCAAGTGGAATGATTATTGTTGGAGAAATTCTAAACATGCCTAGTGTGACGAAACCAAGTGGAATGAATATTGTTGGAGGAATTCTTAACATACCTAGTGTGACGAAACTAAGTGGAATGAATATTGCTGGAGGAATTCTTAACATGCCTAATGTGTCGAAACTAAGTGGAATGAATACTGTTGGTGGAATTATTAGCATGCCTAGTGTGTCGAAACTAAGTGGAATGAATATTGTTTGAGGAATTCTTAATATGCCTAGTGTGTCGAAACTAAGTGGAATGAATATTGTTGGAGAAATTCTAAACATGCCTAATGTGTCGAAACTAAGTGGAATGAATATTGTTGGAGTAATTCTTAATATACCTAGTGTGTCGAAACTAAGTGGAATAAATATTGTTGGAGGAATTCTTAACATGCCTAGTGTGTCGAAACTAAGTGGAATGAATATTGTTGGAGTAATTCTTAACATGCCTAGTGTGTCGAAACCAAGTGGAATGAATATTGTTGGAGGAATTATTAACATGCCTAGTGTGTCGAAACTAAGTGGAATGAATATTGTTGGAGTAATTCTAAACATGCCTAGTGTGTCGAAACCAAGTGGAATGAATATTGTTGAAGGAATTCTTAACATGCCTAGTGTGTCGAAACTAAGTGGAATGAATATTGTTGGAGGAATTCTTAACATACCTAATGTGTCGAAACTAAGTGGAATGATTATTGTTTGAGGAATTCGGCAAGTTAAGGGTTCAAGCATTCTTCGGTCACAATTTCTTAAATTTTAAATGTTTTCATTTGGTCACATTTCAATGTCCTATACCCTCCATTTCTCCTTCTGACATGAAACAGGACAGGTTCAGCATCTTTCAGATAAAGATTTCCCGGGTACAAGAAAATGTCTCTTTCTTCGCTGCATAACTCAACTTTTGACTTCAGTACCATCAGCTCGATCGCTACCATCGTTTTATATAGATTCTTTTCCCAACCTGTACGGTAATTCTTTTTTGCCACGTACGACTGTGCTTTGGATTGATCATTTCTCGTCAAGTAAACTCCCTCTCCGAATTTAGTGCCATGGATGTGAGGTCTAGGTCTGGATTTATGGATCTTTCCTGACCTCGCTATTTTACTCGCAGAGTCCTTATCGGTGTGGTGAAATAGTTTTATTTGTGCATTTTCATCATCATCTTCGTCGTCATCTGTCGAGAGTTCAGAGATATCATCATCGCCAGGTACGTTGTCAGAATCATCGACAGCTAAGTTGTCTGAATTATCACAAGTTGGGTTGTCTGAATCATCTTCAACTGTTAAAAACAAAGAATGGGAACTATTTGCACTGCAATTCGACATATTTAAAACTACTGGAGGCAGTTCCATATATGCATCACTGCCTACTGACAGCGAGTGTACTGGCAGATGCATGTATGTGTTCAAATTCAAATTCAAATATTGATTGCATAATCGGGCACAGTCCATACACAAATTATATACATTTTTATATTTTACAAATGATGATTGTGATTGTGTTGAAAAATGTGTTGCATTGGTAGAGCGTTTGCCTCTCGTCCCGGGTTTCAATCCAGTGATGAACGGGTTCTGCTTTTGGGATTTTTCGACACAAACGGCGCGAGTACTGGTTAAGTCTCCAGGATTAAGACACCGATTATGATCATTTAAGCTGAAGGCTTGTTTCGCAATCGATGTAGAATAAACTTAATTGTGATTGTGTAAGGGATATCACATAATCGATTAACAACATATACAAATAAACAATTATGTGCCCTATCTACAAACACATCATTAATATACAAATTCGCTTTACATTTATATTGCAATAATCAAACCTGTCGCAATAGTTATATACGACAAAAGATATCAAACTAAAACATATAGTAGAACATATGTCATATCACTCACATGCGCTATTGATGCAGTAAATATATCATCCCATATACAAAGAACGAGCTAAATCCCGATACGAAAATCATAATTCCTGTCCATTGAGATATTCTGATCTCTTTTTGAAGGCCTATGCTAACAGCTTCCCCATTTATTTATAATTAAGTTTATATAATGAAAAGCAACTCAGTGATGAGATATGAAGACAACAGTACAGCAGCAGTTCTGAGTGTTCATTATACCAATCAGAACTGCCGATACACTGTTTTCAAAAGACAGTTTCGTTTCAGAAAATGGTTCGAGTGTAATGATACATTCGAATGTTCAGATTTTCGAGTTATCGCAAGTCCACTTTATCTTGTAGCCCAACTTAAATTGAAATGATTTATTGATTTACCGTAAGAATTCATCTTTCCAAGCATCATTATACTAGATCCTATTCATATGTATTCAGCATGCAAATGCACATCCGTTTGCAAGCTTAATAACAAACTGACATCAGACAGGCTGATAATATAAACAAATAAATCAGACACGCTGATAATAATCTCAAGGTCAATTGTGTTATGTTGGGTAAATGGTTTTCCAAAAATGGTTATAAAGTTCAGAGTCAAATTCTAGTATGAGCCGAGCCCCGATAGCCCAGTCGGTATTGACAAGGGATGTCAATCCAGGGGTTGTGAGTTCAAACGTCAATGCGAAGGGTTCATTCGTTTTATCCCAAATGGACTACATGTAACAGTTTATGTGGAGAAGGCAGCAAGTTGTGTGAAGTACTGACGTTAGAAAGTAATGAATGACATGTATATGTCCATTGGCCGCCGAGCTAGTATGGGTAGGTGTATGTGTACGTACATGTAAGTTACAGTGGAAACCGTAGTGACCGATTGGTAAGCGTGGGAAGTTTAAAATTTGGAACCCGACGTCTCAGATTCGATCCCCGATCGCGGCGGTCATGGTGGAGTGCCATTTGTCAAAGAACATATCCCAGCCTAGTTATTGTTTGTTTACCAAGAAAATATAAATACGTTAACTGTCGCCGTGAAACAACTTGAGTACTAATGAAAAATGGCGATAAACCTCGAGGAACGTCCGAGGTATGAGCCTGATAAGATATATTTGTAAAACGACGCGCTAGTAAAACGGTATGAAGGTTTATTTACCTGTTATGCTGCCTACAGTAAGTATAGAATACGTTTTTATACTGACACCATTCGTCAGGATTTTCGCAATGGAATGGGATAGATGACTTTGAAAACATATACAGAAAACAATAGAAAAATCTCTATATATAAAAGTATAAATATTAAAAAAAATGAATTGCTTTTTATGTACAATGTTTACAAATGCCGTCTGTCGCAGATGCATCAACATGTGTCTATTTACGGGGAAGGATCAAATGCTTTGAAGTACAGGGACAAGTTTATACCCTAGCGGTCGAAATACAGGGACAAGTTTATACCCTAGCGGTCGAAATACAGGGACAAGTTTATACCCTAGCGGTCGAAATACAGGGACAAGTTTATACCCTAGCGGTCGAAATACAGGGACAAGTTTATACCCTAGCGGTCGAAATACAGGGACAAGTTTATACCCTAGCGGTCGAAATACAGGGACAAGTTTATACCCTAGCGGTCGAAATACAGGGACAAGTTTATACCCTAGCGGTCGAAATACAGGGACAAGTTTATACCCTAGCGGTCGAAATACAGGGACAAGTTTATACCCTAGCGGTCGAAATACAAGGACAAGTTTATACCCTAGCGGTCGAAATACAGGGACAAGTTTATACCCTAGCGGTCGAAATACAGGGACAAGTTTATACCCTAGCGGTCGAAATACAGGGACAAGTTTATACCCTAGCGGTCGAAATACAGGGACAAGTTTATACCCTAGCGGTCGAAATACAGGGACAAGTTTATACCCTAGCGGTCGAAATACAGGGACAAGTTTATACCCTAGCGGTCGAAATACAGGGACAAGTTTATACCCTAGCGGTCGAAATACAGGGACAAGTTTATACCCTAGCGGTCGAAATACAGGGACAAGTTTATACCCTAGCGGTCGAAATACAGGGACAAGTTTATACCCTAGCGGTCGAAATACAGGGACAAGTTTATACCCTAGCGGTCGAAATACAGGGACAAGTTTATACCCTAGCGGTCGAAATACAGGGACAAGTTTATACCCTAGCGGTCGAAATACAGGGACAAGTTTATACCCTAGCGGTCGAAATACAGGGACAAGTTTATACCCTAGCGGTCGAAATACAGGGACAAGTTTATACCCTAGCGGTCGAAATACAGGGACAAGTTTATACCCTAGCGGTCGAAATACAGGGACAAGTTTATACCCTAGCGGTCGAAATACAGGGACAAGTTTATACCCTAGCGGTCGAAATACAGGGACAAGTTTATACCCTAGCGGTCGAAATACAGGGACAAGTTTATACCCTACCGGTCGAAACCCTAACTACGCCATTGAAGATGGAAAGAACAGGTCAGATAAGCTTATCGGGTTTCCCGTTTTGTTATCACCGAAAGCGGGAAATGTATTCGGGGTTTTCTATTCAGTATCTATTTATAACCATCTATGCTGACGACAGGTGAGTATATCTCTTTATCAGTGACCTTAGTGCATGTTGCTGTTTTATCACTTAAACTGTTATCGGGTACTTGATCCTTTCCCGTACATCACACATATTCATGCAGCAAACGACTTTGGTAATGTCGATTGCCAAAACCTGTGGAACATGCCAATAATTGTGCCACTATTAAATAGAGTAAAGAAAGGCATGGACAATGTGAGAAATATTTCCTTTTCCCCACGATGTTTACAAAATATTCTGCTTCAGATGTGGTAAAATGCATCTTTAAATGAGAAAATGTTAATTTTAAATAATTAAAAGTATTTTATCGTAGATTACTGCGTTCACGGATTATTTACAATAACATTGAGTAAACAGAACTACTTGTCCGTAGATGAAAGTAAACCGATTGAGGTTTTATGTTTAAACAGGTTTAACTGAATGCGTCATTGAATCAAACCCAGTATATTTACCAAAATATCGAACGCTTTTAAACATAACGTATCAAGTAGTTCCAGTTGAATTGTGTTATGTATCATAGATAGAAGCTAGAGGTAAGCATTTTTCTACAGGTATAGTTTAGTCTGATTAGCCCAATTGGTGGAAGACGAACGAAGCAAGTCTACCTGATCAATGTTCATCACCGGAAAGATTGAAGCATTGGTTCGAACTCATGAACCATGGCTTGATAGCACTCTTCGTTACCGACATAATTATCTATGTATGAGTTGTCTACGTCCGTCGTCTGCTGGAGTATGTGTACATGTGATAAAAATAAAATCGTTAAGAACAATCTTTTCCAGCAGAATGCTGCACGTAATAATTAACATGCGTTTTCCTCCCAAAGACTTGTTGCCATTCTGATGGTTACTTTTCAGTAAATATTGATACTCTGTCTGACGAATGTTATTATCACTGTCCCATATTAAAACAAATATGTAGCAAACTACATGTAAATATGAGCCGTCCCGCGAGAAAACCAACATTGTGGACTCTGCGTTAAGGTACAATCCGGGTCAGCTAAAGCATGTCGCGCAGGCTTACATTTACATTTTTCGCCTCCTGTGGATTTTCTGTTTCAGGAATCCTTACTCTCTACCTCTATCCCCCTGAGTCGGAATATGTCGGCCCGAATCAGTCTGCGCGGACTGCGCAGGCTCATCTGGGTCGATACATTACGCAGAGGCCATAATATGTTTTTGTTTTTTTGCGAGACGGCTGAATTATGTAGACGAAAAGCCGAAACTTAAGTAAAAGTACAAATATTTAAAAGAATTGAAAATATTGTGACGAAAGGAGAAATCGATCATTGTGAGCAATATCTACTTTTCCCGCAATAGTTTCAAATGTCGCCTGCCGCAGATACGTCAAAATGCGTCTGCAAGAAGTAAATGTCATACTGTGCTATTTATGGTTCACTATGTTTCCGGGTATCATCTAGATAAATGCATGATAGATGTCAACTGTTAACCCTTTCCCACCTGTAGACGCATTTTGACGCATCTGCAGCAGACGAGTTTTCGGGGTATCGTCTAAATAAATGCATGGTAAATGTCAACTGTTAACACCTTCCCACCTGTATACGCATGTTGACGCATCTGCAGCAGACGACTTTTCGGGGTATCGTCTAGATAAATGAATGGTTAATGTCAACTGTTAAATCAAGAGTTACCTTCCTCATATCATCTTATGATTTGGTGTTATGTTTTTATCATTACAAAAGTGTAATATTAATTTGCAACGATTAAAATCATACTTTTCTTATTGATCTATTTTTCAAAATGTATTCACAGAAAAATATGACCTACCTGATTCCATCGTCAACACCATTTAAATTGATATAGAAAGAAGCATTTTGATTTAGATGTCACAAGGAAAACAATTAGTTTGTATGATGTTTTACAGCGCTTTCAACAGTAGTTCAGAGTACGGGGTTCCATGTGTAATTTGCTGGTACTGCCGGTATTTGTTATCATAAACCGATGCCCAAACAACACATTTTACATTATAATGTGTATACACTTTTGAAATAATACTTTTTTATGATGAGAAATTATTTTTTACCAGAAAACACGGATATTTTTGTTTGTTTGGCGACTATCATTCTGGCAATCGAGTTTTTTTGGAAAAAATGGATCAGTAGTAATGATAACTTACCCAGCGAACGTGGTGATATAGCTGTAAACTGTTTAAAGCATTGTAAAACGCCATACTAATACACTAATACATTTGTATCGGTTAGAAACTTCTATTCCCCTAGGTTACGGGATCAGAACTTCAGAGATGTATCCTTTTCCTCAAATCTTACCATCTGTGTGTTATTTTTTGGAAAGCACCACACATTGTCACATCATTGCAGTTTTACTTCTAGCAACTATGTTTCAAGTTTTCGCAATGCTGTTAAAAGTAAGTAATCTGCTCTCTTACCAGAACGATACATTTTTGTTAGCCATGGTGTAACCGATGCTTTCGATGGTAATAAAGTGGAAGAAATTACCATTTTGAAGGAAAGCGTTTGTCAGTCTCGGTATATTGTTGGCTCAAGATGATCTCACTTATTCCAATAGCTTTGATTCAACCTAGGCTAGACTCACATTATGTTCGAATATAGAAAGATTCATTGCGATTTGTGCCGTTGATTCCCAACCAAGTGTTTAAATGCCTATTTTAGAATAACAAACGAAACGCTTGTTATGATCTGGTTTCAACACATTGGGATCCATCTAGGACATAGCTTCTTTCAATTCAAACAGTCAGACAGAATATGATGGGCGGTATCATGCTTAAAAGCCTGGACTATTAGCTATCTGGGAAATAGTATATCGGCCATCTCATCTATCATAGCTTTTACAGCAACAATGTTCCGATTTGTTGCTGCAACAAACGGTATATCTGAATGAGAACTGTCTTGTAGGCTATATAGAACCTCTTAAAAAAGAAATTACCCAGCGAAAAACATTTCTTAATGCCACCGTACAACTGCAATGTATGCTACACAATTCAAAAAAATATCTACAAAGAATCTCGGGCTTTTCTTTATGTCCTGAGGTCGAGTTATTCTTTAAGCATCAGTAAAATAAAGCCACTCTTTATTTGTTATGGTTCAACACTGATCATCTTGAACAATTGACAGCGGATTAATACAAAATGTCACCGGTCTAATAAATAAACTTCGGCAATCAGTGTACATATATTTTAATGCATTAACATATACTTTTTTTATAGCAATTACAAACAGACTAATATAACTAAGAGATTTTTGATTTACAGAAGAGAATAACATAAACATTTAACACACAAAGTTGTCCCTTTTAACCCCTCGTCGCGCGTAGATGAGTTGTATGCCATACACGAACAGTACAGACCAAGATCAGCCCGTTTATCTATACAGACTGATTTACATCAGTACTTCGATCTTTATACTTCACATTCGTCCTCAATAAATTAATACAATGTAGAATATTAAGATGGAAGAGTCCGATTTAGAAATACGCCGATGAAAGAGTTAATTACATCATCACCTATGCTCACAATGTTTTCAAAAGTGTGTAAGAATTAGGATTTGAAAACCATTGATATGTATACCAGCAAACCTTAAAAAATGTTACAAAATACATATTAACATAATTAACGGACTGTTATTTTACAAACTACATTTATTTCCCATGCTCCTATGCAACGTAGTTTCTACGGAAGGCCATTAGTGACATAATTTATTGAATTGTCTTCGTATAAAGCCGCAATCAATGATGGAATTGAGTGTGTTCTTGCTAAGAATAATGAAAGTATTTACGGCCAATCAAATCGTGGTACAGATTTTGACCGGAAAAAACATTCAATGTAAAGGTAAAATTAGATCACGATAAACGGAAGGATAAAAAACACAACCACACTGGATTTGTAACTGAGAAGGCCTGAGCCGAACGGAATTGATTGGAATACATACGGAGGTTTTGTCAATTTCATTTTTTTTTTTTTTACTCTTATATGTATTATTTTAAGGAACAAGCCTCGGGCACTCCACCATGACCGCCATAAGCAAACACCGAACCCGTGACCCATACGTAAGTAGAGAAAGGTCGAAAACGGTGTCTTAATTAAATGATATTTATTTTTAGTCAATTGTTGGTCGTATGAATATTGTCCGAGGAATTTTAAACATGCCTAGTGTGTCGAAACCAAGTGGTACGAATATTGATGAAAGAATTTTAAACATGTCTCGTATGTCGAAACCAAATGGAATGAATATTGTTCGAGGAATTCTTAATATGCCTAGTGTGTCGAAACCAAGTGGAATGAATATTGTTTGAGGAATTCTTAACATGCCTAGTGTGTCGAAACTAAGTGGAATGAATATTGTTTGAGGAATTCTTAACATGCCTAGTGTGTCGAAACCAAGTGGAATGAATATTGTTTGAGGAATTCTTAACATGCCTAGTGTGTCGAAACCAAGTGGAATGAATATTGTTTGAGGAATTCATAACATGCCTAGTGTGTCGAAACCAAGTGGAATGAATATTGTCCGAGGAATTTTAAACATGCCTAGTGTGTCGAAACCAAGTGGTACGAATATTGATGAAAGAATTTTAAACATGTCTCGTATGTCGAAACCAAATGGAATGAATATTGTTCGAGGAATTCTTAATATGCCTAGTGTGTCGAAACCAAGTGGAATAAATATTGTTGGAGGAATTATAGGCATGCCTAGTGTGTCGAAACCAAGTGGAATGAATATTGTTGGAGAAATTCTTAACAGTTTAGTGTGTCGAAACCAAGTGGAATAAATACTGTTGGTGGAATTATTAGCATGCCTAATGTGTCGAAACTAAGTGGAATGAATATTGTTGGAGGAATTCTTAGCATACCTAGTGTGACGAAACCAAGTGGAATGAATATTGTTGGAGAAATTCTTAACATACCTAGTGTGTCGAAACTAAGTGGAATGAATATTGTTGGAGAAATTCTTAACATACCTAGTGTGTCGAAACTAAGTGGAATGAATATTGTTGAAGAAATTCTTAGCATGCCTAGTGTGTCGAAACTAAGTGTAATGATTATTGTTGGAGGAATTCTGAGCATGCCTAGTGTATCGAAACCAAGTGGAATGAATATTGTTGGAGAAATTCTTAGCATGCCTAGTGTGTCGAAACCAAGTGGAATGAATATTGTTGGAGAAATTCTTAACAGTTTAGTGTGTCGAAACCAAGTGGAATAAATACTGTTGGAGGAATTATTAGCATGCCTAGTGTGTCGAAACCAAGTGGAATGAATATTGTTGGAGAAATTCTTAACAGTTAAGTGTGTCGAAACTAAGTGGAATAAATATTGTTGGAGGAATTATTAGCATGCCTAGTGTGTCGAAACCAAGTGGAATGAATATTGTTTGAGAAATTCTTAACAGTTTAGTGTTTCGAAACTAAGTGGAATGAATATTGTTGGAGGAATTATTAACATGCCTAGTGTGACGAAACTAAGTGGAATGAATATTGTTGGAGAAATTCTTAACATGCCTAGCGTGTCGAAACCAAGTCGAATGAATATTGTTGGAGAAATTCTTAACAGTTTAGTGTGTCGAAACTAAGTGGAATGAATATTGTTGGAGCAACAGTTTAGTGTGTCGAAACTAAGTGGAATGAATATTGTAGGAGGAATTATTAACATGCCTAGTGTGACGAAACCAAGTGGAATGAATATTGTTGAAGGAATTATTAACAGTTAAGTGTGTCGAAACTAAGTGGAATGAATACTGTTATCGGAATTATTAGCATGCCTAGTGTGTCGAAACCAAGTGGAATGAATAGTGTTGGAGGAATTCTAAGTTGAATGAATACTGTTGACGGAATTATTAGCATGCCTAATGTGTCGAAACTAACTGGGATGAATATTGTTGGAGAAATTCGGCGAGTTAAGTGTTCAAGCATTCTTCGGTCACAATTTCTTAAATTTTAAATGTTTTCATTTGGTCATATTTCACTGTTCTATAACATCCTTTTCTCCTTCTGACATGAAACAGAACAGGTTCAGCATCTTTCAGATAAAGATTTCCCGGGTACAAGAAAATGTCTCTTTCTTCGCTGCATAAATCAACTTTTGACTTCAGTACCATCAGCTCGATCGCTACCATCGTTTTATATAGATTCTTTTCCCAACCTGTACGGTAATTCTTTTTTGCCACATACGACTGTGCTTTGGATTGATCATTTCTCGTCAAGTAAACTCCCTCTCCGAATTTAGTGCCATGGATTTGAGGTCTAGGTCTGGATTTATGGATCTTTCCTGACCTCGCTATTTTACTCGCAGAGTCACTATCAGTGTGGTGAAATAGTTTTATTTGTGCATTTTCATCATCATCTTCGTCGTCATCTGTCGAGAGTTCAGAGATATCATCATCGCCAGATACGTTGTCGGAATCATCGACAGTTAAGTTGTCAGAATCATCGACAGTTAAGCTGTCAGAATCATCGACAGTTAAGTTGTCTGAATCATCGTCAGTTGAGTTGTCAGAATCATCGACAGTTAAGTTGTCAGAATCATCGACAGTTAAGTTGTCTGAATCATCGACAGTTAAGTTGTCTGAATCATCAACAGATACGTTGTCAGAATCATCGCCAGATACATTGTCTGTATCATCGACAGTTAAGTTGTCAGAATCATCGACAGTTAAGTTGTCTGAATCATCGCCAGATACGTTGTCAGAATCATCGACAGTTAAGTTGTCAGAATCATCGACAGTTAAGTTGTCTGAATCATCATCAATTGAGTTGTCATAATCATCGACAGTTAAGTTGTCATAATCATCGACAGTTAAGTTGTCAGAATCATCGACAGTTAAGTTGTCAGAATCATCGACAGTTAAGTTGTCAGAATCATCGACAGTTAAGTTGTCAGAATCATCGACAGTTAAGTTGTCTGAATCATCGCCCTATACGTTGTCTGAATCATCGACATTTAAGTTGTCAGAATCATCGACAGTTAAGTTGTCTGAATCATCGACAGTTAAGTTGTAAGAATTATCGACAGTTAAGTTGTCAGAATCATCGACAGTTAAGTTGTCTGAATCATCGACAGTTAAGTTGTCATAATCATCGACAGTTAGGTTGTCAGAATCATCGACAGTTATGTTGTCTGAATAATCGCCCGATACGTTGTCTGAATCATCGACATTTAAGTTGTCAGAATCATCGACAGTTAAGTTGTCCGAATCATCGACAGTTAAGTTGTCAGAATCATCGACAGTTTAGTTGTCAGAATCATCGACAGTTAAGTTGTCTGAATCATCGACAGTTAAGTTGTCTGAATCATCGACAGTTAAGTTGTCTGAATCATCGACAGTTAAGTTGTCTGAATCATCGACAGTTAAGTTGTCAGAATCATCGACAGTTAAGTTGTCTGAATCATCGACAATTAAGTTGTCAGAATCATCGACAGTTAAGTTGTCAGAATCATCGATAGTTAAGTTGTCTGAATCATCGACAGTTAAGTTGTCTGAATCATCGACAGTTAAGTTGTCTGAATCATCGACAGTTAAGTTGTCAGAATCATTGACAGTTAAGTTGTCTGAATCTTCGTCAGATACGTTGTCTGAATCATCGCCAGATACGTTGTCAGAATCATCGATAGTTAAGTTGTCTGAATCCTCGCCAGTTGTGTTGTTTGAATCATCTTCAACTGTTAAAAACAAAGAATGGGAACTATTTGCTCTGAAATTCGACATATTTAAAACTACTGGAGACAGTTTCATATACATGTATGCATCACTGCCTACTGACAGCGAGTGTACCGGCAGATGCAATGTATGTGTTCAAATTCAAATTCAAATATTGATCGCATAATCGGGCACAGCCCATACACAAATGATATACATTTTTATATTTTACAAATGGTGATTGTGATTGTGTTGAAAGATATGTTGCATTGGTAGAGCGTTTGCCTCTCGTACCAGAGGTCCTGGGTTTCAATCCAATGATGAACGGGTTCTGACTTTGGGATTTCTCGACACAAACGGCGCGAGTACTGGTTAAAAGTCTCCAGGATTAAGACACCGATTATGATCATTTAAGCTGAAGGCTTGTTTCGCAATCGATGTAAAATAAACTTAATTGTGATTGTGTAATGGATATCACATAATCGATTAACAATATATACAAATAAACAATCATGTGCCCTATCTACAAACACATCATTAATATACAAATTCGCTTTACATTTATATTGCAATAATCAAACCTGTCGCAATAGTTATATACGACAAAAGTTATCAAACTAAAACATATAGTAGAACATATGTCATATCACTCACATGCGCTATTGATGCAGTCAATATATCATCCCATATACAAAGAACGAGCTGAATCCCGATACGAAAATCATAATTCCTTTCCATTGAGATATTCTGATCTCCTTTTGAAGGCCTATGCTGACAGCTTCCCCATTTATTTATAATTAAGTTTATATAATGAAAAGCAACTCAGTGATGAGATATTATGAAGACAACAGTACAGCAGCAGTTCTGAGTGTTCATTATACCAATCAGAACTGCCGATACACTGTTTTCAAAAGACAGTTTCGTTTCAGAAAATGATTCGAGTGTAATGATACATTCGAATGTTCAGATTTTCGAGTTATCGCAAGTCCACTTTATCTTGTAGCCCAACTTAAATTGAAATGATTTATTGATTTACCGTAATACTTCTTCTTTCCAAGCATCATTATACTAGATCCTATTCATATGTATTCAGCATGCAATTGCACATCCGTTTGCAAGCTTAATAAAAAACTGACATCAGACAGGCTGATAATATAAACAATAAAATCAGACACGCTGATAATAATCACAAGGTCATTTGTGTTATGTTGGGTAAATGGTTTTCCGAAAATGGTTATACAGTTCAGAGTCAAATTATAGTATGAGCCGAGTCCCGATAGCCCAGTCGGTAGTGACAAGGGCTGTCAATCCAGGGGTTGTAAGTTCAAACTCCAGCTTTCTTTCCGACGTTTGGCAAACGTCAATGAGGCAGGCTTCATTCGTTTTATCCACAATGGACTACATGTTATAGTCTATGTGGAGAAGGCAGCCAGTTGTGTGAAGTACTGGCGTTTGAACGTAATGAATCACATCTATACGTCCATTGGCCGCCGAGCTAGTATGGGTAGGTGTATGTGTACGTACATGTAGGTTACAGTGGAAACCGTAGTGACCGATTGGTAAGCGCGGGAAGTTTAGAATTTGGATCCCGACGTCTCAGGTTCGATCCCCGATCGCGGCGGTCATGGTGGAGTGCCATTTGTCAAAGAACATATCCCAGCCTAGTTATTGTTTGTTTACCAAGAAAATATAAATAAGTTAACTGTCGCCGTGAAACAACTCGAGTACTAATGTAAAATGGCGATAAACCTCGAGGAACGTCGAAGGTATGAGCCTGATAAGATATATTTGTAAAACGACGCGCTAGTAAAACGGTATTGAGGTATATTAACCTGTTATGCTGCCTACAGTAAGTATAGCATACGTACTTATACTGACACCATTCGTCAGGAGTTTCGCAATGGAATGGGATAGACGACTTTGAAAACATATACAGAAAACAATAGAAAGATCTCTATATATAAAAGTATAAATATTAAAGAAAGCAATTTGCTTTTTTTTTGTACATTGTTTACAAATGCCGTCTGTCGCAGATGCATCGAAATGTGTCTGGTTAAGGGGAGGGATCAACTGTTTTGGAGTCAGGGACGAGTTCATACCCTACCGACCGACACTCAAACTACGCCATTAAGGATGTTAAAAACAGGCCAGATAAGCTTGTCGGGTTCCCAGTTTTGTTATCACCGAAAGCGGAAAATATATTCAGTATCTTTGTATAACCTTCTATGCAGACTACACGTGAGTATATCTCTTTATCAGTGCATGTAGCTGTTTTATCGAGTACTTGCATTTCATAAATCTGCACGCAGCAAATTAATTTGAAAATATCAAGGCAAAAACTATGGATTAATTTTGAAAAATTAAAGCATTCTTTACTGCTTTCGAGGATTATTTACAATAACATTGAGTAAACAGAACTACATGTCCGTAGATGAACTAAACCGATTGAGGCTTTATGTTTAACAGGCTGATCAATGCGACAGTAAATCAAACCCAGTATATTTACCAAATGTTGGCACTCTATTGAACATCATGTATCAATTAGTCCAGTTGAATTGTGTTATATATCATAGATAGACGATAGAGGTAAGCATTCTTACTTTTTACAGGTATAGTTTAGTCTAATTAGCCCATTGCTATAGGACGAACGACGCAGCAAGTCATAATGAGCTTTGTGAATTATAGGAACGAATGACATGGGTACGAACTCATGACCCCTGGATTGATAGCCCTCGTCGTTACCGACTGAGCTATCTATGTATGACTTTGCTACGTCCGTCTACTGGAGTATAGCTAGGAGACAGGAATGATACTATAATTTACTACATGTAGCAACAGTTACTTGCTGGGAAATAGCCCGAAGACGAATGGTTGAATATCATACAATATAGAAATTGAAAGGGACATAATTCTAAGAAAGATCTGCTCTTGTGGTGAAGCATCCCATACGTATCATTGAATTCCGACTTGCGGTTGCTGAGAAATAGCCCGGATATGAATGGTCCTGTATCATACGTTATAGTAATTCAAAGGGCCGTAATTCTGTAAATAAATCCTTCAGCCGGAACATGGTGATAATGTGGTAATTTTTGCCGAAAACTCAATTGCATTATAACGTCGTTGCTCCGGAGTGTGCCCCCCCCCCCCCCACCGGTTTAGAAGCCGGACGTCTCTGTTTGATCCCGGATTACACCGGTTAGTTCCCGGTTTTGACACGGTTCATTTACGATGTCACTCTGGCGTGTTCCCCAGTCCATCCCGGCATTACCAAGGTCGTGTGACGGCGGCCGCCGAGTCGTGGCACCCCGGTGGCCCCCGTTGAGGACCGGAGAGCATATAACCCTTGACAAGCTCAGATTACCAGGGACTATCACGGTAGAGCAACGGTAGAGAACCGAACTTGCGCCGGCGTATACCGGCATTGTTCAGGACATGCCCGGATCACGCCGGTTCAGGCTATTTCTCCCGGTGTCACCCGGTTGTATAATACATTTTAAAACATTCGGGACGGTTTGTTGGATCGGATCAGGCCGGAGCAACAGTGTGTATTACGGATCATCCCGCACTTCTACGGTGCCACCGCGGTTTTCTTTCCGGGTTGACAAGGTTTTTCCAGAACCATCATCCGGGACGTACCGGGGCGCAAATCCGGGACAGTGAGAATGAGGCTTAATAAATAGCCGGGATAAGAATTATCCTTATCATATGTAAATTAAAAGGGCAATAACTCTTAAATCATCGACCCGGAACATGCAAATAATATGCACGTGTTCTCTTATAAGTGAAGCTTTCCATAACGTTTCATTGAATTCAAGTCAGAAGTTGCTGAGAAATAGCCCGGACAAAAGCTGGACGGACAGTCGGACGCACGTCCCTACGTTTCACCCCTTATGTGGTACATCCATTGTTTTCAAACAAAAGAATGACCACTTAAGAAACAAAATATTTTAAGTGATTACGGAATTAATCAAAGGATTAATTTGCCTTAGACCACACCTCTAACCACATACATGTAAGACCCCACTGGGGGCTCTAAGCTGCTTTAAGGTTTATTTTATAAAAACAGGCGGAGAGAGATGACTCTGATTAGCTTGTTTGTATACAGAAAGGCCCTCTAATCGTTAGACGAGTCTCATATTACATATTACAAGAGAAAGTTGATGCAAGGCATCAATGTCGCCGGAAAAGACTGCATTGATTTATTTATGTATTCTTGACTTTCCTTAGTCTATTCAAACATTAGGAGAGTAGCAATGAAAACATTTGTTTATAAATTTTATATACATACCTATACATTAGGGTATCTATAAAAAATTAACGAAATGTGTACACATTTATCTGGCTTAAATTTAATTTTGCTGTTGTTACTTATTTAAATAATAGTATTCATTCATATAATTTCAATGTTTGTCAATCTTATTCGAATCACAAGGTAAATATCCTGGTATTGCTTTAAAGGGAGGTAATTTGAAGAAAACAAAAGTCTTCAAAAGGAGAAATATATCAGCATTACCGTCTACAGTTTAAATTGTTCTATTGTTTGTGGATTTAAAAATGTTCTTTTTTTCTTATTTCTACATGTACAACGAAATATTGCGGCTTCTCTTTGACGCTTTGCGTCAAACATTCGTCTTGTACTTGTCTAAAATAAAATAATATCACTCGCTTTTTCATATCGAAATGCGCATGCGCGAAAATCGATGTTAAAGGTCACGAAACTACACAACAGAATAGGGTCTATATTTAGCTTAGAAACAGTTCCTACTTTAGATATTCATGGATTAACATTATTAAATTAATTCTACACAAATCAAGACATCTCTTTGAACATGAAAACAACATTTAGTAAGTTAAAATTGCTATTAAAAGGAGAATCCGAAATTGACCTCAATGATGACACATAAGAGTCTGCATTAGGGGGTGTTGGTTCACGTCTTGAAGGGACCACTTTTGTCTTCGTAAATAAGACAAAAAACTTAAATGCGAGTGAAATAAAAAAAACTGCAAACATTAAAAAATCGGAATATTTATTTCATTTTAGATGTGTCATTTATTAGTGTTCGTAAACAACCACAATTGTAATATGTTCAAATCATCTAGATTTGTTTCTTTCTAATAATAAGCCGCCCTCCCATGTGATTTCCGAAAAGCTATTAAAAATAGAAGTCGCGGGCTTCTGCCCGGCGACTAATTACAACGTACATGTCATTTAAGCGATTTTGATTTGGTTTACGATCACTTTTAGCCAGTAATGGTCGCTATCAGAAAGCAGCTATCATTGAAAGTTATTTATCAGCGGATTTCAAGTGCTTGGTCATATTCAGTATGATATTTTATCCAGAAATCTTTTAAGAGGGTTTTTAAAGCTTACAGTCTAGACGATTACTGGATATATTTACTTGTTCGTAAATATGATACTTTTATCATTTATGCCATAGTTTTATACATTTATTTTACGTGACGAAGTTAGATTGGAAGAAACAGAAGATAACATGTTCGTCAGCGAAGGCCGAGCCCTGAAAGCCGAGTCGGTAGTAGTCACTGTGACAAAGGTCAATCATCTTTCACCAACAGGCTAAAAGTATATGTGGAAAAGCAGCCAGTTGCTTGGAAAGTATGTTCTGTTAAATATTGGTGTGAACAAAATTAGGAAACATATGAGAAGGTAAACTGGCGGCCGTCATATGACTGTAAAACTGTTGACAACGGCGTTAAATCCCAATTAATCAATCGTCAGAGAAGAGTTCCTAAGCGTTACAGTTTCTACTTTTGTGGATAAAATCTCGCGTACTTCTTCCGACAAAAAAAAGAATCTTTATTCTAATTCTCGACTTATTCGGCAACATGTTGCTTTATTGTTTATTAGCCGAGCCCGGGTAGCTCAGTCTGTACCTACGCGGGTTGTCAATCAAGTGGTTGTGAGTTCGATACCAAGCTCGGCCAACATTATTTCCTATGTTTGACAAAAGTCAATGTGACAAGCGTCTTTCGCCATTCACCATGGCCTAATCGTCTATGTGAAAAAGAAGCCAGTTGTTTGAAAAGTATGTTGTGTGGAGTACTGGTGTGAGAAAACCAGGAAATAAACAAGTAGGTGAACTAGCGGCCGTGATATGACTGAAAAGTGTTGAATACGGCGTTAAACCTCAATCATTCAATTGCGTTTAAAATCATGTCCATTTTAGGATTCAGGTAAGCGAGAAAAGTCCATCGTTGCTTTGAGCGACAAGTACCATGGTACACGTACCCATCATCGTTAAAGTTATCTAGCATTGGCCGGATTGGTAAACTGTTTTCATCATAATTAGCTGATTTAAACATATTTAAGAGATTGGTATTTGAAAAACTAAATTAATCAGTATGAATTCAAGTGCGGTCGGTACGCCATCATCTGTTGGTTCCACACATTATTGCAAAATGTAAAGATAGATCGGCAATCACACTACGACATTTTCGCCCGCAATAACTACAAGTAGCGTATTGTTTCTTTTCCTTTTAAAGATTGCTTATTAACTTCATTGTTTTATGTAAAGTTGACGATGCTATCGGTTCGCAAAAAACATATTTAAAAGTAATACAAATACATATGCAATTCAATATATTGCAACAAACAATCCCGAGGTGTTTTTTTACTTATTGAATGCGTCCACCAGTGATCCATACATCTAGAAAATAACTTCTTTTACCATAGCTCTAACATACATACTATTGTTACTGGCTAAGCTATAGCTAGCTTGGAAATAGTATATCTATCATAGCTCTAATATACATACCATTGTTACTGGCTAAGCTATAGCTATCTTGGAAAAAGTATATCTACCATAGCTCTAACATACATACTATCGTTACTGTCTAAGCTATCAGCTATCTTGGAAATACTATATATACCATAGCTCTAACATACATACCATTGTTACTGTCTAAGCTATTAGCTATCTAGGTAATAGTATATCTACCGTAGCTCCTTCATTATGAATGTTTTCGTTTGATGTCGTATCAACAGGTCTAGAACGACAGATACTGTCTAAGTCTTTAGCTATCTTGGAAATAGTATATCTACCTTAGCTATAAGATACGGAATGTTAACAGTAATGACAGTAATTGACAATTTCTCCTTCTGTCAAAATGTTTTCACTCTATTCAATTATTATACTTATATTAACAATGATTTTCAATATCTGTGTCGAGATGTTTCCAGAGTCAATACAATACAATACATTTAATATATGTGGGAATGAGTTAAAACAAGGTTCCACGGTGTCTTGATTACTAGATATTTATTTTTATCAACAGTCTCTGTTGCTCTAACAAATAATATCCTTTGAGTAACATTGATTAAAATGAAACTGTATTTTCCTGTTAATAAGTAGGTGTTTCATGGACGTCTATTCATTTCAGCATTTCGCATTACAATTATTTGTCATCTACACGTTTTATTTGATGATCTAATCATAACATAAAAAAACAAAATGAAAACTAATCCTTTACGAATTATTTGCGTTTTTGTGATATGAATGACTTAAAACAGCAGTAGCGAAAAATGCAGACTTATATATGCACGTTCGCGCGGTCTTATCTTGGTAGGCAAGCGCATTGTATATGCGCTACACATGTATCAGTATCTAGTATAATCTAGTATAATCTAGTAAGTAGCATGTAAGCACGTTTTTACAACAATGTGGAATGCATAATGCTTCAGGAATTCGGCAAGATAAGGGTTAAATCACTCTTCAATAATTAAGAGTTATATCCTTCTTCAATAAATAAGGGTTATATCCTTCTTCAATAAGTAAGGGTTATATCTTTCTTCATTAATTAAGGGTTAAATCACTTTTCGATAATTAATGGTTAAATAATTCTTCAATAATTAAGGTTAAAATCATTCTTCAATAATTAAGGTTTCAATCATTCTTCAAAAATTAAGGGTTATATCCTTACTCAATAATTAAGGTTTAAATCATTCCTCATTAATTAAGGGTTATATCATTCTTCTATAATGAAGGGTTAAATCATTCTTGAATAATTAAGAGTTATATCATTCTTCAATAATTAAGGTTTAAATCATTCTTCTATAATTATGGTTTAAATCATTCTTCAATAATTAAGAGCTATATCACTTTTCAATGATTAAGGGTTAAATCATTCTTCAATAATTAAGAGTTATATCACTCTTCTATAATAAAGGGTTAAATCATTCTTCTATAATAAAGGGTTAAATCATTCTTCAATAATTAAGAGTTAAATCACTCTTCTTTAATAAAGGGTTAAATCATTCTTCATTAATAAAGGGTTAAATCATTTTTTCAATAATTAAGAGTTATATCCTTCTTCAATAATAAAGGTTTAAATCATTCTTCTATAATTAGGGTTTAATCCATTCTTCAATACTTAAGGGTTATATCCTTTTTCAATAATTAAGGTTTAAATCATTCTTCTATAATTATGGTTTAAATCATTCTTCAATAATTAAGAGTTATATCCTTTTTCAATAATTAAGGTTTAAATCACTCTTCGATAATTAATGGTTAAATAATTCTTCAATAATTAAGGTTAAAATCATTCTTCAATAATTAAGAGTTATATCCTTTTTCAATACTTTAGGGTTAAATCATTCTTCAATAATTAAGGTTTAAATCATTCTTCAATAATTAAGGGTTATATCATTCTTCAATAAATAAGGTTAAGATTATTCTTCAATAAATAAGGTTTAAATCACTCTTTAACAATTAAGGTCGAAATTATTCTTCAATAATTAAGGGTTAAATCACTCTTCAGTAATTAAGGGTTATATAATTCGTCAATCATTAAGGGTTATATAATTCGTCAATCATTAAGGGTTATATCCTTCTTCAATACGTAAGGGTTATATCCTTCTTCAATACTTAAAGGTTATATCACTCTTCAATAATTAGGGGATATATACTTCTTGGATAATTAAGGGTTATTTCAGTTGGCCATACACAGGATTTTTTTTTTCATTTTGGCCAGTGTGTAAGTCTTATAACATCGGACATGAAAATGGAAAGGTATGGCATCTTTCAGATAAAGATTGCCATCGTACAAGAAAACATCTCTGTCTTGACTGCATCTTCTAACTTTCGATTTCGATACCGTAAGTTCAATCGCTACTTTCACTTTATGGATATTTGCTTTTCAGGCAAGGTCGAAGTTGTTTTTAGCAACTTCATACTCGGACTTGTGTTGGCCAAGACTTGTCAAGTACACGCCGTTTCCGTATGTAGCGTCTTTCTCTTTCTTTTCAGGATCAGCTTTGGTTTTGATAATATATCCTTTCCTTGCGATCTCACTAGCGGAATATTTATCAGTCCAGTGGTATATTCGTAGTTTCTCATCGGAATCTGCAGAACTGCTGATATCTGTTAAGAACAGAAAATATGAACTATTGCATTACATATCAGTTAATACAAAACTATTTGAACACCATTTTGCATATGCATCACTTCTTAGTAGACATACCGACAGAGCGCACATTGGTAGAGCAACAGAAAGAGTACCTCGTCATGTTATTATCCGACTCAACGAGAAGCTCGATCTGCTTAAAGGAGATCCCTACAGTTTCATCAGTATTTTGAAAACATTCAGTAGTTTATGAAAGTTGTTGTGTTTATAGGTTATTACCTAATTTTCAGAACAATTGAGGGAAAAAATGTAGCTATCAAGAAATAATGACACAAATAAAAACAAATGAATAAAATTATATTTATCCTAAGGTTGTTTGTGTTAATGTCCAGACATTCTGAATTCTCTTAAAATTTGCACTAATAATGTTTAAGCATTATTGTCTCAAAATTTAACTTACAATTCAGAGGTAACTAGACTTCTTTTCAAATATTCTTTATTTTTTTATTTTAGGTTGGTTGGATCGAGACTTAGAGTTAACTGAAAGTATTGAGTAGTAAAGGAGGGTAGACCGGGGCATTTTGCGAATGCCCCGGTCTACCCTCCTTTGGAGGGTATTTCGTCTCCAAAGGAGGGTAGACTGGGGCATGCCCCGGTCTACCCTCCTTATAAAAGGGATTTAAAGAGTAAAGGTATGAAGGGGAACTGGGGCATTTAAATAACTCTGTTATTTTGCGGCTGCCCCGGTCTACCCTCCTTTGGAAGGTAATTCGTCTCCAAAGGAGGGTAGACCGGGGCGGACCAAGGGAGGGTAGACCGGGGCAGCCGCAAAAGTTGGACTTAGTCGTTTTTTCAATCTGGAGGGTAGACCGGTCCGGTCTACCCTCCTTCGGAAGGTAAATCATCTCATAAGGAGGGGTAGACTGGGGGATGTCCAAGGAGGGTAGACCGACAGGTCGGTCTAGCTGACCAGTGCATTCCCCAGTCTACCCCTCCTTAGGAGATGATTTACCTTCCGAAGGAGGGTAGACCGGGCCGGTCTACCCTCCTTGATAGGATAGACCGTGGACTTAGCCGTTTTGCAATGACAAATTTGAAAAAGTTGAACTTTCTAAGTATGTGGTGTGGCCCTAAAAAGGACCTTTTTTTGTTTTTCGGGGTGTTAAAGTCGAGTGGCATTGACATACCAATTCCCTAAAGAAGTACCTATGAGAACTGCAAGGAGACAGAACTCATAAGTAGCTTTTGCTATCATCACTCTGACTAAATACACCCCATCTGGATAACGAATTGTATCAATTTCCCGAGGTAGTCTCCGATTAACGTATAATTCAGTAAATATATTATACAGTCTACGGCCAACGTCAATTAAATCAATGAAGACTTTTAACACACCTCTGAATAATTACATGTTGATATCGATGAGTTAAAAAGAATGTGTGGATTGAAAATGACGTTCTGCTATTTATACCGTTAGGTCGGATTGAACTACATTTTGACTCAGAATTAAGCTTGACCAATGAAATAACTGAACGTTATTCTATGAAAAGTTGTGGGGCACAACCTAGTGTAAATACATGTTTTCAAATGTTTTTTCTGGTAAGGGATTTAAAAAACAAAAATGTATTTTTGAACTTTTACTTTATCTTAAGATAAAATATACACAATGACAATTTGAAAAGTTGAAACTTTTCGAGACATTTGGTTAGCCCTTACTCCTCACATGCCCTTTTACGTGATTGTTTTGGGGTTTTCTCTTTCTGGATCTTGAACTTGTCAGTGTGATCGGAATGTTCGCCTTTCCCAGTAACTGTTGAAATTCTGTATGACTCCTCACATGTCTTTTTACGTGTCTGTTTTGGAGTATCATTTGTTGATTTCCTTTTGCGAGGTGATACGGAGAGTTAAAATTTTCCTCCGCAACACCAGTTGAAATGTTGAAGATTGTACTGCATGGTTTTGTCGCTGACAGCTTACTGTCATCCGCGTTGATCTAGTAGAGTTAGTATAAAGTCACTCAGACTTTACCTTTCAACTTCAAAACATACTGGTACTTTCATAAAGGTAGGTGTATATATCCGATCCGTAAATGTTTTGTAGATATATCTGTTCAAAGTCTTTTAATTCGTCGGACTGCTGTTGACTTTTCTCAATTCCGTTAAAAGCTTTTCCAACATTGAATATTGACGACTGTTTACTTTATGCAGTTCTGTTAACATCCACTCTGAAATCATTGATAGGCTGTGTTCATACGTGTTGTACAGGTTGATAAGTATGTCCATTCAGAAGCTTATGCTAAAAGATTACCATTATTTATTTGGTTGTACCAAATAATTCTACAAAATGAATTCCGTTTTTAGCTTTGCAAGGTACGTCTTTACCCTCCAAGAGCTCTCAAAGGAATGAAATATTGAGACTATGTGACGTAAAAACTGGATTATTATGACGTTTAAAACTGCATGACGTCACTTAAAGCAAGTTTTACAGTATTTTGGCTAAATATGTCAATTTTGTGTTTTATCAATCTCACAAATCATGAAATATTTTCAAATAACAGATGGTTTTATCTGATTTCTAACATGTGATACATAGACCACGTTATCGTTTAGCCTTTTATGAAGTTTCAGAACTATACAAATGGAATTTGCTGTTGCAATCTGTAAAAAACATGAACATTGACTTGCGAATTGTACTGTTCTTTTGTTTTGTTTTTAAAACATAACACTTTTTCATTTGTTAACTCGGTTTTTTATATCATTAGTTCATTAATAAGGTATTTTAAGTCAGAGACAATGAATTCATACATTGAATGCGGAGATAACATGGTTGTTTAAACGTGTTAAAGTTATCGTGAAAACACACATCTTTCTCTATGTTATTTTTTTACTATACAGGGACGCTATTGTGTTTTATCAATCTCACAAATCGTGAAATATTTTCAAATGACAGATGGTTTTCTCTGATTTCTAACATGTGATTCAGAGACCACGTTATCGTTAAGCCATTTATGAAGTTTCAGAACTGTACAAATGGAATTTGCTGTTGCAATTTGTAAAAAACATGAATATTGACTTGCGAATTGTACTGTTCTTTTGTTTTGTTTTTAAAACATAACACTTTTTCATTTGTTAACTCGGTTTTTTATATCACAAGTTCATTAATAAGGTATTTTAAGTCAGAGACAATGAATTCATACATTGATGCGGAGATAACATGGTTGTTTAAACGTGTTAAAGTTATCGTGAAAACACACATCTTTCTCTATGTTATTTTTTTTACTATACAGGGACGCTATTGTGTTTTATCAATCTCACAAATCATGAAATATTTTCAAATGATAGATGGTTTTCTCTGATTTCTAACATGTGATTCAGAGACCACGTTATCGTTAAGCCATTTATGAAGTTTCAGAACTATACAAATGGAATTTGCTGTTGCAATCTGTAAAAAACATGAACATTGACTTGCGAATTGTACTGTTCTTTTGTTTTGTTTTTAAAACATGACAAATGACTTGCGAATTGTAACGTTCTGTTGTGTTTTTTCTTTAAAAACATGACAAATGACTTGTGAATTGTAACGTTCTGTTGTGTTTTTTCTTTAAAAACATGACAAATGACTTGTGAATTGTAACGTTCTGTTGTGTTTTTCTTGAAAAACATGACAAATGGCATGTGAATTTTAACGTTCTGTTGTGTTTTTCTTTAAAAAACATGTCAAATGACTTGTGAATTGTAACGTTCTGTTGTGTTTTTTCTTTAAAAAAACATGTCAAATGACTTGCGAATTGTAACGTTCTGTAGTGTTTTTCTTTAAAAAAACATGTCAAATGACTTGTGAATTGTAACGTTCTGTTGTGTTTTTCTTTAAAAACATGCTAAATGACTTGTGAATTGTAACGTTCTGTTGTGTTTTTCTTTAAAAACATGTCAAATGACTTGTGAATTGTAACGTTCTGTTGTGTTTTTCTTGAAAAACATGACAAATGACTTGTGAATTTTAGCGTTCTGTTGTGTTTTTCTTTAAAAAACATGTCAAATGACTTGTGAATTGTAACGTTCTGTTGTGTTTTTCTTGAAAAACATGACAAATGACTTGTGAATTGTAACGCTCTGTTGTGTTTTTCTTTAAAAACATGACAAATGACTTGTGAATTGTAACGTTCTGTTGTGTTTTTCTTGAAAAACATGACAAATGACTTGTGAATTTTAACGTTCTGTTGTGTTTTTCTTTAAAAAACATGACAAATGACTTGTGAATTGTAACGTTCTGTTGTGTTTTTCTTTAAAAAACATGTCAAATGACTTGTGAATTGTAACGTTCTGTTGTGTTTTTCTTGAAAAACATGACAAATGACTTGTGAATTGTAACGTTCTGTTGTGTTTTTCTTTAAAAACATGCTAAATGACTTGTGAATTGTAACGTTCTGTTGTGTTTTTCTTTAAAAAACATGTCAAATGACTTGTGAATTGTAACGTTCTGTTGTGTTTTTTTTGAGAAACATGACAAATGACTTGTGAATTTTAACGTTCTGTTGTGTTTTTCTTTAAAAAACATGTCAAATGACTTGTGAATTGTAACGTTCTGTTGTGTTTTTCTTGAAAAACATGACAAATGACTTGTGAATTGTAACGTTCTGTTGTGTTTTTCTTTAAAAAAACATGTCAAATGACTTGTGAATTTTAACGTTCTGTTGTGTTTTTCTTGAAAAACATGACAAATGACTTGTGAATTTTAACGTTCTGTTGTGTTTTTCTTTAAAAAACATGTCAAATGACTTGTGAATTGTAACGTTCTGTTTGTGTTTTTCTTGAAAAACATGACAAATGACTTGTGAATTGTAACGCTCTGTTGTGTTTTTTCTTGAAAAACATGACAAATGACTTGTGAATTTTAACGTTCTGTTGTGTTTTTCTTTAAAAAACATGTCAAATGACTTGTGAATTGTAACGTTCTGTTGTGTTTTTCTTTAAAAACATGACAAATGACTTGTGAATTTTAACGTTCTGTTGTTGTGAAAGGAATCACATTGGATTACAATACCTGTCATTTAATCAACTTTGAAACATTTACACAATGTGCTGAAGATCGTGACACAGAAATAAAAGTGACCTATGCGTGTAGAATTAAAAGATATGCCGACAGATCCGTGACAAGTGAAGCTCAAACAAAAAACGTAAAATCGGTGTATACACAAAGAGTAATTGTCAATGATACGGACACTGTTATATGGGTATAAATCTCTGCGTCAATAATATGAATTGTATAAAAGATGTGAATACAATAAGATAACTTGATTCTTGTGTTGTTATTTCTTCTCAGGCCTTTAAAGAGTTAACATGGATGCCGATATTCAGTCCATATTATTTCAACATCCCTGTAATATGTATATCACAGGACCTAGTGGATGTGGAAAAACAGAATTCGTTCATAAACTGATTGAATATAGAAATGATCTGTTCAACATTGTACCAGAAAAAGTGGTATGGTGTTACAAAGAATGGCAACATGCTTACAATGTTATGCAAGAGAAATTCGAAATCATGAAATTCATTGAAGGTATCCCCGACGATGAAAATGAAATTGTAAGTGATGTTGACATTCCACATTTAGTTGTCTTTGATGACATGTTAGGGGAAAAAGATGAAGATAAAATCAAGTTATGGTTTACAAGAAAAGGTCATCATAGGAATGCAAGTGTGATTTATATCACACAAAACATGTTTCAGCAGTCCAAGTCGAGTCGAACCATTAGTTTGAATTCAAAATACATGATCTTGTTTCAAAATGTACGTGATAAGAATCAAATAAAGACTTTGGCAAATCAAATGCAAGCACCTCATTTGATAATGGCCTACCAAGATGCTACATCTAAAGATCATGGGTATTTGGTGATTGAATTTCATTCTCGTACTCAAAAGGAGATGAAACTAAGAACGGATATATTTCACAGATGGTTTACACAAAATGAAGATCGTGGACCTATTGTTTATTCTCCACTATAAAACACTTATGATGAGAAGATCAACATTCATTTATCTTGATCAGGTCTTTGTGTTAACATGGCTATACCACACACTTCAAAGTCAGTGATTCAGGCCTTACAAAACCTAAGTCATGAAACCAACAAACATGCCAGAGAAGCTTTACTCAAAGCAGGGTTAAAAGAAATATTAAAATGGTTTACTTTGGCTGCTAAAAACATTGTTGGTCATAAAATCAAATTACCGAAACAGACGGTTACATACATGACGAAACATAAAGATGACATACATAAGTTAGCCAACCCTGAGATTGATGAAGAAGTCAAGCGAAAAATCATTCTTAAACCTGGTGGAGGAGGGTTTCTTGGTGGTGTTATAATCAGAAGTTTGTTACGATGGGACGGAGAAAAGACAGCTCGTAAATTTGGTGTTGACAAACAAAGGAAAAAGCCGTCCAAAAAAAGAAATGAGCGATTTGTCATCGATGAAAGATTTATTACAATGAGAAAACCCCCCAGAAATAAAACAAAAAACAAAACCAAGAAAAAAGATTTGAAGAAAAAAACACCCAGAAGTCAAAACAGACTAAAAGACAATAAAAATGTGACACCACGTAAACAAATACAGTTTCAATCTATTCCTTCTTCAAGTGAACTTGGTTCGCCTCCATACACAGCATCCCGTGCTTCAGACTTGTACGATATTGCACCATTTTCACCACTGACAACTGTACCACTTTCATCATCCGCAAGAACAGCTTTAGGTGCTTTGTATTCACGATTTGCATAAAAGTATTGCAATGAAAATAAATAGATCATTTCACTTTAGACAGAGATAGTGTCAACATGGGTAAACAGAAATCACCACTCATTAGAAAACATGGATCAATGGTAATGGCCATGATACAGTCACCACACAACGTGAGAAAAAAGCTAATAAACGCAGCTAATCGTCCTGTCATTGATTGTGTTTCGGAATGTTGTCACAACGTTTTAAAAGGCAATGTTCATCTGACCAAGGCTCATAAGACTAAGTTACATCCAATCCGTCAACAACTCAGACAAATTGCATCGAAATCGGTTTCCATTAAGAAAAAGAAACGAATTCTTAACCAAAAAGGAGGATTTCTACCGTTGCTTGCAGGAGCCTTATTACCATTGTTAGGAAAAGCTGTTATCGGGGGACTTGGTGGTGTGCTGAAATCACTGTAAGAACAATGTCAGTCAGAAAAATGGTTATTGTACCTTATCAAATCTTAGAGGATATGAAACGTCAAAAACAAAGACCTCGATTACCACCAAATCCACAAGTAGCAGATGTAGTACATCTACAAAATAAGATGTCGGGTATATTGGAAACGTCAGATATGTCAGAAACAGAAAAGGCGCAAAAGTACGGTGAAACTTTATTCAAGTTACAGAACTCATTGAAAAAGGCTCAATCATGGTCACAACCATCACAACAACATACAACTACCCCATCAAATCCTGAATCTAGTTCAATGCATGACCGAATATTACAAAGCGTTCCTAAAACCATGCAAAGGAAAGCTGAATTACTTTTAAACATGGTCAAAGATAATGAAAATCTTGTTTGGGACAATCACGGTGTTGTTTCATACAAAGGTAAACGACTTCCTGGCTCAAATATCATTGATTTAATCAATGATTCATTAAGACTTAGAAAAGGTATTGAACCAAGAGGCTGGGAAACTTTTTCAAAGGCTTTACATGAAAGTAACGTACCACAAGAAGTTATTGGTAATCAAGCAAGATGGAAATGGATGCACAAACAAAACATACATGATGATAAAGCCGACGAAAGTGAATCTGATGATTACAGTACCTCTAAAAAATCACCACCATCTGCAAAAATGAAAAAACAAGTTCATTTTGCTGATGATTACAGTACCCCTAAGAAATTGCCATCATCTGCAAAAATGAAAAAACAAGTTCGAGCAATGACACCCTACACACAAGCTGGTGAAAGAGATCGTCTTAGGGAATTCTACAGAAAAGAATTAACTACCCCTATAAAACAAGAAGCAAGTACTTCAAAACGTCAGACATGGGAATCATACTAAAGAAGAAGCATCAAAAACTTGATTTCGTTTTAAGAAAATTGTATTACAACATAAATAGTTCTGTAGCCTATTCTAGTATTAAGCAGCTGTATCATGCTGCTAAGTACGTTTTGAAGGGTGTGAAATATCAGGATGTAAGGGAATGGTTACAAGGAGAAACAACATTTACTTTACATAAACCTATACGAAGACGTTTCAAAAGACGTAGAACTATTGTGTCTGGTATTGATCAACAATGGCAAGCTGATTTAGCAGACATGCAACATTTAGCTAAACAAAATGACAACAAAAAGTATTTACTTTGTGTTATTGATGTATTTTCTAAGTTTTCCTGGGTTGTTCCTATTCCAAATAAAACTGGTAAAACGTTAATTGTTGCATTTCAATCCATACTTCAGAAATCAAAAAGAACCCCGATTTCTTTGCAAACGGATAAAGGTACGGAATTCAAAAACAAAGAATTTCAACAATGGTTAAAACGAAATCGTATTCATTTTTTTACCACTGAAAACCCTGAAACAAAAGCGAGTATTGTTGAAAGATTTCAAAGAACTTTGAAAACACGTATGTGGAAATATTTCACTCACATGAAAACAAAGCGTTACATTGATATTCTGGAAAAATTAGTAAACAATTACAATAATACTTTTCACAGAAGTATCAAATCAAATCCTGCATCTGTTAATCAAACTAATGAAGCTGAAATTTCAGAGAATCTGTACCCTCAGAACCCCGTTTCAAATAAAAAAGCAAAATTCAAGATAGGAAACCGTGTACGAATTAACAAAACAAAACGAACATTTGAAAAAGGTTATCTTCCTAACTGGACACAGGAATTATTTGAAATTGTACATGTAAATAAATCAACTTCTCCAGTAACATATGTCGTTAAAGATTTAGACGGTGAGCAAATCTTGGGCACTTTTTATGAACCTGAATTACAATTCATAAAAGATGATGAAATCTATGAAATTGATTCAGTTCTTGCAAAGCGAACAAGACGTAAAGGTAAAAAAATAGTCAGAGAGATAAAGGTTAATTGGAAAGGATATCCTACCAAATTTCAAAGTTGGATTCCAGAATCATATCTTGTTAATAAAAAGTCATGACGCTAGACAAGCGTTCACAGTCTAACATTGAAGTTGGAACAGAAAGTATCGACGATAGTCGATCAACACCGTATAATTGCTGTGGAAATCGTGTTCCTAAAAATCAGTTCACGTACATTTCACAAATCATTGTTATTTATACAATCATTGTAACGTCCATAATACATCTCAGTCTTAGAACAGAAAATCACGAATTGTGGTTAATTCTTTTAAGTAGTTCATTAGGTTATATTCTACCATCACCAGGTTTGAAATATACAAAACAGGGTAAACAGACGTTTGATCTTATTGATGGTAAAAGATGAATTCATTTTATCTTACATTACCGAGTGACAGTTCTATGGATTACTTTCCAAGTAATACACAATGTTGTTTTAAAGTCAAGTTACCGAAAACAATTCATATTGGAAAAGAACAATGGGAAGTTGCATTAGTTCAACTAATTACACCGTCACAATTGTTAAACATATCTGAGAAAGAAGCAGAATTTGAAATAATCACACGTGATGTAGCATTTCAAAAACTACTTGTTAAATCTACTAAGAAATTGCCACCAGTATTACCAATAGACTATGACAGTTCAAAAGTACCAAACAAGTGGTCAATGAAATTCACTTTTGCTGCGGGGTCTTACACATCACCATCACATGTGTTGAATGTTATAAATGAAATAATACAAAACATGATAGGTGACATACTATCAAAAAATCAATCTGCTTTGATTATCGAATATTCAAAAAGAACAAAACGTCCAAAACTTGGATTTACTAAAATTATTAAAACAGGGATAAAACTTCATCCATCATTGTTTTTAAAATTCGGTGGTTCACCAGAATTCAAGGGCAGTACAATCTATCCGGGGAAAAATAGTTTACAAATGTTCAAGTACAGTGCAAACATTGATGCAGGATATAATCATTTGTTTATCTATTCAGATATTGTTGAATACTCTATCGTTGGTGATACATTAGCCCCTATACTTCGTGTCGTTCCATTCAAATCATCCAATTCTGATGAAAATAATGATAGTCAACATATCAATCATGAGATAATGAATTTACATTATGTCCCTGTCTCAAAATCGGAATTCGATACAATTCATATCAATATAACTGGTGATTCTGGTTATCCTGTTCATTTTGTTATTGGCAAGACAATCGCAAAGTTACATTTCAGACAGGTTCGCTAAAGTGTGGGTTAACCAATACCAAAAAAATGATGCCTGTATATAGAGGTGTAAAACACCAGTAGGGGTATGGACTAGGTTCATTATTTAAATCAGCACTCAGAACTGTTACACCACTACTAAAACCTTTAGTCAAATCTGGATTGAATGCTTTAAAGAAGGAGGGTATTAAACAAGGAATAGGTGCAGCTCAAGATATTTTCTTACATGGAAAAAATCCAAAAGCTGTATTGATATCGCGTGGAAAAGAATCAGTAAAAAATCTGGCACAGAATCTTATAGGTGGAATAAATAAGCCTAAAACGAGACAGTCTCGTCATTTAAAGTCTCGAACTCATAGGGGTAAGATCGTTTCAAAGAGACATAAGAAACATTACAGTAAACCTAGAACTTTAGACGTGTTTGATTAAAGAAACCAGTATTAAAAATGATGCAAAGTGGATCTTGTGAATGTAGTAAATCAGAACTTGATGTTCTGTCTGTACCACCAACGATGACAACAATGCAAGAAAGTCAATGGGTTGAGCATTTTCCTGTAGCATCTTTAGGAAACAATTCACCGATAGAATTCATTATTCCATCTCAGACAGAGTGTTGGACAGATTTGTCACAGTCTTATTTGTATGTTAAATTCAAAATTACACAAGCAGATGGTGCTAACTTAGAAGCAGATAGTAACGTCGCCCCAACAAACAATTTTCTTCACAGTATGTTTAGCAGTATTGACCTGTATTTAAACAATAAATTGGTTAGCAGTAATATGGACACATACCCGTACAGAGCATATATTGAAAATCTTCTGTCATACAATACTGATAGTAAAGTCACGCATCTAGCTTCGAGTGATCTTTGGATTAAAGACACTGCTGGATCACTCAATGTATTAACTCATGATGGTGCCAACGAAGGATTAGTAAAAAAGAATAGCTGAAATAACAGAAAGCAAATCCACAGAGTTGTGTGGACGAATTCATCTTGATATGTTTCATCAAGAAAAATATTTACCAAATGGTATTGAAATGCGATTAAGACTAAATAGATCTTCAACAACTTTTTGTCTTACAGGTGCTGCCGGGGCACCGGCAGCAAAAGTTGTGTTTGAAACAGTTAGTTTCAATGTAAGAAATGTCGAAATATTACCAGTCATTGCAAATGATTTAAATCAAGTCATTGCACAGCAAAACATGAAAATACCAATTCGTAGAGTTGAAGTTAAAACGTTTACAGTCGGAACTGGTCTTCAGTCTAAAGTTGAAGATCATTTGTTTCGAGGACAATTACCAAAACGTATTTTCATTGGTATGGTACGAAATGATGCTTTTAATGGGGCTTATGCACAAAATCCATTCCGATTTTTACACTTTAATCTGTGTAAACTAAATGTTTCATGTAACGGTCATAGTATTCATAACAGACCATTTGAACCTGATTTCGAACATGGCCTTTTTCTTAAGTCATACCTGTCGCTACACCAGGCTGTCTCGGCTATTGGCGCTAATAAATCATTTGGCATAACTAAAAATGAGTTCGAGAATGGCTTTGCATTGTGGGGATACGATCTGACAGCAGATCAAGGCAGTGAAGAAGGTCAGCTACATCCTATAAAAACAGGGAACCTCAGAATTGAACTTCAGTTTGGTGTGGTACTTCCTACAGTCATCAACGTTATTGTCTTTGCTGAATTCGATAATCAGATAGAAATCAACGCCTTAAGAGAAATCATCACAGATTACTGAAAAAAAGAAATCATCACAGATTACTGAAAAAGGAAATCATGGCCGGTCATGAATTGGCGATTCTACTTAGAGATGAAGCTTTCAAAGTGAAATATTCTTCAGCCGCTGTCAGTGAAAAAAGGAGAAAGGACATTTACAATTCTCTTGAAAAAATCATAATAGATGAATTACAGACACTTATCGCTGAAGAAGTACATAACAATTGTCATGGGTGTCTCATAGATCATCCAAGTCAAATGCAACATCAACTTTGCCTCTTCATGGACAGACATGATCATACAGATATGTTCGTTGCCACAGCAATGCATAGGATTAATCCAAACAAGATCATGGAGAAATGGTACCCTGTAATAGAAGAAATGGTACTGAAAGACTCAGAAATTGTAGTAGCCTACAAAATGTGGTTGAATATTAAACAGAATGTTATCAATGGGTTTCCTGATTCATGGTTTGAACATTGGGGTGAGAAAGTCAAACAGGCCTGGGGAAAGTAATGCATACTCATGAAATACAATACATACTGGATCATGGAACTTGGATAAAAAACCTTCATGCACAAGTTTGTGCTAAAGATCAATTACCAAAACAAAAACCAGTCAGTGTACAAGCTTACATTGTCAATACAGACTCATCTGACAGATCTGGTGAACATTGGATAGCAGTGATCTTTAACAGAAATGGAGAATCAACATACTTCGATTCATATGGATTACCACCACTCGACACAGAAATTATGAGCTTTATCCACAATAACTCATCATCATGGACATACAACAAACAAGTTATTCAAAGTTTGTTGGGTGTAGTGTGTGGATATTACTGTATATTTGTACTGAATGCAGTAGCGAGAGGAAACAATCTACAGAAATGTCTACAACAAACATTTAGGACAACCGAACATCACAGAAACGATCGAAATGTAACCATTTGGTTCAAACAGATTTATGGAAAAACAATACATGAAAAGACTTTAAAAACTTTATTGTAAAAATTTATTGTAAAAACTGTATTGTAAATATGTTGTTCACTGTTCATAGTTCATAGTTCATAGTTCAATAAAAAGTTCATTTAATCATAAATCTTTGTGTTTTTTATTTTTTGATATTCCTAAAAACAATCCATAATATGACATAGCTTACCAGAAAAAACATTTGAAAACATGTATTTACACTAGGTTGTGCCCCACAACTTTTCATTGGATGACGTTCGATGCATTTCATTGGTCAAGCTTAATTCTGAGTCAAAAGTAGGTCAATCCGACCTATTGGTATAAATAGCAGAACGTCATTTCATTCCATACACTCCTCGATATCAGCATGGAATTACACAGAGAACTCAGGAATGTTGCAGATGATCTCAGAAATATTCGTCAACGACTCATCAATATTCATCGTCAACTCATAGAAGGACAACCCAGAGAGAATGTTACGCTTCAACACCAACAACCAGATGTGGTGTATTTAGGCATTGAAATGAAAAGAAGAGTTCATTGGGATGGAGAGGGAAAATTGACAGTAACTAAAAGAAGGAGAAAAAAGTTCTGTCCAATTTGCAGAGCAAACTTTGGCTGTTGTCATCTGTGAAAACAAAACGGCCCTTTTTAGGGCCACATCACATACTTAGAAAGTTCAACTTTTTCAAATTTGTCATTGAAAAACGACTAAGTCCAACATCAGAAAAGACCTAAAAACGACTAAGTCCACGGTCTATCCTATCAAGGAGGGTAGACCGGCCCGGTCTACCCTCCAGATTGAAAAAACGACTAAGTCCAACTTTTGCGGCTGCCCCGGTCTACCCTCCCTTGGTCCGCCCCGGTCTACCCTCCTTTGGAGACGAATAACCTTCCAAAGGAGGGTAGACCGGGGCAGCCGCAAAATAACAGAGTTATTTAAATGCCCCAGTTCCCCTTCATACCTTTACTCTTTAAATCCCTTTTATAAGGAGGGTAGACCGGGGCATGCCCCAGTCTACCCTCCTTTGGAGACGAAATACCCTCCAAAGGAGGGTAGACCGGGGCATTCGCAAAATGCCCCGGTCTACCCTCCTTTACTACTGTATTGCCTTCGAAAAAGGTCAGACAGATGGGCCACGGACAGAGAATGATCCGATTAGATCACCCTAAGCCTTGATCTTAAAATACTATCACATGTCACATAAACACACATACATAGATCTGCGTTCCAGGAATAAACCATCTTAGTATATTTATAACAAGTAATGAAGTATTGAAACCTGCCGGTTTCAAATTCACAAACACATACTAAAAACTGTCCGTCACTCATCTGCAAACAATGCAGAGTTGGATTAACCTGCACATATGTGCTAGTTGATATAGACTTAAATTGGTGGTATTTTCTCATCTTCACATGGAGGTATCTAGCCATTAGGTAATAGCCTTTTCGACATTTTTCCACAACAAATAATGCTTTTCAAACTACATTTAAAAATGTCTTAGATTGTTTAATTGCCTAAAACAGGAATAAACATGAAGTTTAGTCATCTCTTTAAACATGGGACACAGTAAAACCTAAATATTGTTATGTGTTTATGCTGTATTTGTTTTGGAGACAAGTATGATGCGCGAGCGCAGAAAACTAGCCGGACTCAAGTCGCGAAACCTAGGTTTGGGTTGCATAGGAAATTTGAAATTTCTTTGAAAACAGAAAGTATTGCTTTAGAAAAGGGTCAGACAAATGGACGACAAACGGACGACAAACGGACGACGGACAGAGTATGGTCCGAGTAGATCACTCTGAGACTTGATTTTAAAATACTACCGCTCCCGGTAGCTCAGTCGGTAGCGACGCGGGCTGTCAATCCTGGGTTGTGAGTTCGAACCGCAGCTCAGCCAACACTCTTTCCGACGATTGACAAAAGTCATTCGTCTTTCATCAATGGGCTAACAGTCTATGTGGAAAAGCAGCCAGTTACTTGGAAAGTATGTTATGTGGAGTACTGGTGTGAGACATCCAGGAAACATATGAGTAAGTGAACTGGCCGTCGTTATATGACTGAAAAATTGTTGAAAACGGCGTTAAACCGCAATCAATCAATACAATTCTACTATATGTCACATAACCACACTTTTTTTATATAATTTTATGATCCGTGTTCCAGGAATAACTCATCTTAGCATATTGATGACAAGTAATGAAGTATAGAAATCTACCGGATTCAAATTCAGTTACTTTAAACTGTCCGTGACTAATCAGCAAACAGTGAAGAGTTGGATCACACTTCACATATGTGCTGGTTGATCTAGATTTACATTGGTGGCACTTTCTCATTTAGAAACAATTGTGTTGTCTCTATTCAATAAACATAGTTTACGCAATAAATAAATTTAGTAATTTAGTAAAGTAAGTAATAAATAGTTTTGAACTATTTTGGCAATAAATGTTGAAAAACTGTCAATTGAAAGTCATGCATATGTACAAATGTTGGCTTACTGAGTATGTCTACCCAGTAACAATGAAGCATAAACGATTACTATTTAGATGTATATTGTACTGGAAAGTGAAATAACTACTCTCAGAATTAAGATTTTAATATTTCAAGACAACTTTTGAAAAGTTTTAATCTGGAGTTCGGCATATTTAAAGAAAATTAAGTTTGTTAACTAAACCAGGCGGAAAGCTTTTTGTCGTACGGCCTATGCTACATACACATATTTATTCTGCGTTGAGTTATTGTTGGTGTATTTATCTGATACAGTATATTCGATACGATTGACTGTCCGTTAGGTTACAAATGTAGTGCAAAATATTTGAAGACGGGTCTTCCGGATTCGATCTTGCTCGTGTATCAGTGCCCGTTACCAAGTTACATGTCCTATGCTAGGCAATTGTGTTTTCAGCAAGAGGCTCGTCAGAGTCAATTGCTATAGTAGGAGAATTCCGAAGACACTCATCGAAATCTAGGAGGGAACACGTCATATGTCATTGTATTTATTCCCAATAATAATAGGCACCCAGGGAACGTTGATCAACTGTTTTGTTGTCATGATATAACAGAAATAAAATCAATTATTTCAGCGAACTAACTTTCATCCAAATTCTTAGTAAAACCAAAGATCTTCAACTAATACATTTTAGAAACATTCTTTCACTACATATAATGCTGTTAATTGGAAATGTAAATGACTTCTATGAAAATAGAATTTTTCACGACAGATATGAATTATTCAATAATATATTTTCTCCTAAAGTAATATGATACATTTATTTTTGCTTAATATATAGTGTTTGGTTAGAGCAATACAGAACTAGTCATGATTAAAATGTAAGTGGCAATTGCTTCGCACACTCCCTTTAATTATAAAACCACTGTCTATACTCTTTTTAAATCAGGTTTTTTTTTAAATAATGATCTTCTACTACACTTTTAACTGAAGTGCTTAATTTTCTTACCAGAAGACATCCTTTTTACAAGTATCCCAATTAATATGACCGAAAATTCAAATTAGATTCAATTCGTCAGTATGCATGTGCAAGCTTAATGAATCACGAAACTGAATTGAGAAAATGTATATAAATAATGAGAAATAACGTAGTTTTCCGGAAATGATTATAAATTTGGGTGTGTTCCCGATACATCGAATCGATTAATCCCTAGATGGTCGATAGAGCGGGTCGGGCGGACCAGTAGAGGGTTATTAAGTGACAGGTAAATAAGTATACCTATTGCTTTAGAATCATGATTTATTGAAATTTGTAAACGATTTTCTGATGCGTTTGCACTATACGACCGGTAGAAAATCGCAAATTACCCAAGAAAGTAGATTTCTTTATTTCCCTAAATGTTTTCTTCCCAGTGATGTCGAAGAAAATCACAGATTAATGGTAGGTGTTAATCTGAACGAGTCGACGTATCGGGACTAAACCATACATTTCACTGTCTAGATCTATACTGTATGTGGCAGGTCACGATAAAACGGTTGCAAGTAAAACAGCAGAAAGGAACACTTACCTGTAGTGCTACATTACTTACGTCTCTATGCACTCTTAACCTTTGTCAACAAACAAACGATTTCTGACGCTTCTTCAGATGTAAACATTGTTGTATATAAAGCATTTGCTCAAAATGAGCAATTAAGCCTTTTGCGACAATGTTTTCAACTTTATTTTCAAATATAATTGTTCCTATATTTAGTTCAATGTTTTTAAAATCGTCGGATACAGATGTGTTGTATGTGGGAAAAGGTTAAGGTGTGTTTCTAATGTTCCTTTTCATCGCTTTCAACATAATTTCAGTTACAAGTGATTCAGGTAAGTTTATACTGACACCGGTGCATCGAGCATTATGCTGTAGCGTCAACCAAATGAACCGAATTACGAGAAAACCAACATTGTGGAATATGTGTAATGTATCGACACGGATCAGCCTTAGCATGCCGCGCAGGCTAAGGCGCACAGACACTTTTCGCCACCTGTAGATTTCTTGGTCCCCTGAGACCGAATGTGTCTGACCGGATAAACCTGCACGGACTGTGCAGGCTGATCTGGGACCATACAGTTAGTTTCCTCATGGAACGGCTCATATACGCTATGGAGTGAAAATATCTAGGTAAAAGTATTGACAATATATTTATTTGAATAATCTTTTTTTCTACAATGTCGAATATGCTGACGACACGGGAATTATAACCTTAGAATTGGCATTAGTATTAAAGTAAAAGACGAATGATTTAATTGAGTAGAAGTGGCCGCGTGGTTTTTGTAAGAGATTTGAACCGGGCGTTCCGTCGCCGATTCCCGTTTGCGAAGGCGATAGTGGAACGTGCTTGGGCAAGGAACATTTCCTAGTCTGATCAAAGCTTAGTGTTATGTCACAGTGCTCTTGGACAAGGAACATTTCCTAGTCTGATCAAAGCTAAGTGTTATGTCACAGAACCCTTGGACAAGGAACATTTCCTAGTCTGATCAAAGCTAAGTGTTATGTCACAGAACCCTTGGACAAGGAACATTTCCTAGTCTGATCAAAGCTAAGTGTTATGTCACAGTGCCCTTGGACAAGGAACATTTCCTAATCTGATCAAAGCTAAGTGTTATGTCACAGAACCCTTGGACAAGGAACATTTCCTAGTCTGATCAAAGCTAAGTGTTATGTCACAGTGCCCTTGGACAAGGAACATTTCCTAATCTGATCAAAGCTAAGTGTTATGTCACAGAACCCTTGGACAAGGAACATTTCCTAATCTGATCAAAGCTAAGTGTTATGTCCTTAAATAAATAATGTTGAACACGATGGTGACATGAGTCTGTTAACATTCATTTGGTGAGGAATGTTTATTTAAACGATTAACTAGTAAACCTGTACAAAGGTCAAGTTACGTACCTGTTTTGCTGTCTATGTCTTTAAAGGCATTTAATTTTAATTTGCCATCGCTTTCAACAGTTAATGCTACAGTTGGCTTATTGTGACGATGTTGCATTAGGAGTTATGCTGTGTCGCCACGCTATAATCCGTTGCACGAGAAAACCAACTGCATGGACTCTGCGTAATATATCAACCAATATAAGCCTGCGCAGTACGCGCAGGCTAATCCAGACCGACACATTCCGTCACAGGAGGATATATGTATTGAGTAATGATTCCTGAAACATAAAATCCACATGAGGAAAAATCCCAAAGGCAGAACCCGAGACCTTTGGTACGCGAGACCGACGATCTACCACTGCACCACTGTCTTCCTAACGGTTGATAGTCTAACTACACCAATGGGGATGGTAAAAAGGCCATATAGGGTAGACGGGTTCCCAGGTTCGGACTGTTATCATCAAAAGCGGAAAATATATTCTAGATTCAACTTCCATGTCTATCTATGCTGGCATAGGATTGTATTTAATCAACAGTGATCTAAGTACATGTAGATGGACTGTACTATCACTAAACTAGATTTAGCATATTTCATCCTTTCCCACATTCTACAAATAGACAGCAGACGACTTTGAGAGTGTAAGTGTCCACTGTGAGCCATACTTCCTTTGGTCACGACGATTTCAAAAGCTTTCTGTTGCAGATGTCTCAAAAGGCGCCTGCAAGTGAGAAATGGTATGGTAAACTTTTTGTGTTTTTCATAGTTTTCTGCTTTACAAGCATTACTAACTACTTACTTGAGGAAACAGGATTAAATAACCGTAGATGAAATTTAAACATTTGAGGTTTTATGTTTTACGGGTTGATCAAAGTGGCAATGAATCAAACACACAAGTTTTACTAAGGATGAAGATATTTGGCTGCAGACGCTGAGTAAGACCTTCCACGGTCAAACAAGGCCAACTATATGATCCGCTTCTGTTCACTTCTGTTTTATTGCATCCGCGTACAGAGAAAAATAACCGGAATCTGCTGATACGCACAGTTTCACGGTAAGGTGAAGTTGGTGTCTAGTGTCTAATGTCTTGTACGTTTATCATAAACGATACTGGCAACCATAATCTAGTATCGTTTATCATAAGCGATACTGGCAACCAGCCACTAGTATCGTTTAAGGAACTAGATATCTACAGACCCTTAGCTATACGTATCTAGCCCTAACAATGGGGTTTCAGTACGGTGTCCTGTTGGGGCCAGCGTGTTTTTCTGTGGACGGCCTCTTATCGTGGGCCAAAAAAAAACGCGCCGATTTAACTTAAATCAGCGCACTTTTTTTTAAGGCTGTTTATATAGGATTCTATAGAGAATCCAGCAGAATTTTGTCGAAAAAAGATGCGATATTTTACAAATAAAAACGCGCATCTTTTTTTCATGGTTGCCAAAACATCAAACTGAAAAAAAAAAGTGCGCGGATTTAACTTAAATCCGCGTACTTGTTTTTCTCGGTCACAAACGGAGGAAACATACGGAGTGAAACTTCCCTCGACACCGTTGGCCATATTCTAGGTCTTACACCGCTAAATCCATTGCACTACAAAACGAGTATCCTGAGCTGTGTGTGTATCTTGTCTCATTCATGAATGTTATTGATTAGAGCTTCAAATAATTAAACCATTTCCCTCGTATTTACGCTTATTGAAGCAGAGACAGAGACAGAGAGAGAGACAGAGCGAGAGAGAGAGATAGAGACAGAGAGAGAGAAAGAGAGAGAAAGAGAGAGAGAGACAGAGAGAGAGACAGAGACAGAGAGACACAGAGACAGAGAGAGAGAATGAGACAGACACAGAGATAGAGAGAGAGACACACACACACACAGACAGAGACAGAGACAGATACAGAGATAGAGAGAGACAGAAAGAGAGAGACAGAGACAGATACAGAGAGAGACAGAGACAGAGACATAGACAGAGAGATACACACACACACACACATACACACACACACACACACACGCACACGTGTATGGACCATCAATTGAGAACACTTGATTTTTCACAACCAAATGAGGACCTTTTTCACCGCATATATTTCGGCATTGTTAATGCATTATAACCTTGTATATTTTTTCTTCATAAAATAAATCACTTTAGAATAAAAAATATTTAAATATCTACGAAATTGACAAAACACAGTGAACTGAGGACATAGTTCCCAATGGTGCGAACATTCCACTGAGGATGTCGATCCAACTGAAGACACTAAACACACACCGGCTATTGAGAACGCGCACAATGTATACCTGCAATTGGGGACACGTGTTATTTTATCAAATACATCTTGTAATACCCCTTTCATAAAGAAAAAATATGCCGCAGAGAACTTTACATACATCTTGGAAAAAGATATAGAAAATCTCTAAAAATATAAGTATAAAAATTGAACAGAATAGTAAACATTGTGACAAACGGAGAATTGCTCGTTATAAGAAATGTCTTCTTTTGCCAATATGTTTCTCTCAAGTCGTCTGGTACAAATGCGTGAACATGCATATACAAGTCGGAAAGAGTCCACGCTATGTTAAGAACACGTTTTGCCAACTTTGCTATCACTATCTTTGGACTACTTTCAAAAGTGATGAAAACGGTGTTTAAGCCCAATTAATCAATTAATTATTTTTCCTCGTTATTCTCTGATCATTTGATAAAATATCACCATCGTCCTAAAATATATGACGCTAAACTAATCGCGATTTGACTTGATCCGCGGTACATATTGCTTGTCGAATAGCTTCTGTAGATTTATGATTTCATGATTTAACCCTTCCCACATACAAACGTTTTTTGACGCCTCTGCAGCAGACAAAGTTTGATAATGGTGGCAAAAGAAAAAAATGCTCATAAAAACTTTCATTTAAAGAGAGTTTCCATAGTTTTGAATAAAAGTTTTCGAGATCGTCTGCTGCTGATTTGTCATATGTGGAAATAATTGAAATCTAGTCGATTGGTTTTCTGTATGACCCGGCGGGGATCGATCCTGCACCGATGCGGAGAGGCAGAGAGAGGTCTCGGGCATATGGTGCACATTAATATGACATAGCGTGGCAGTGCATATTTAGCCATTATGTACACTGATGTTCGTACAGCACGGCCCGTTATGGTCGCTATGTGGGTTTCACTATCATAAAACATTTCAAATTTCATAATTATATACGATATCTAATTTCACCTCACTTTCAAAGTTCGTTTGGTCTGTTTCTCACTTACATTTATTCTGCAGCAGACGACTTCAAAATCGTCTTGGCAAAAACATTAAAAAATATTTTAAATAATAGCATAATCATTAAATAGGAAATAAGATTTGAAAATATTGTAGCAAATGGTGAAAGTGCTCAATATGAGCATTTTTACCTTTCAAATGTCGTCTGATGCGGTTACGTGTACACCAAATTGTGTCTTCAGGTGGGAAATGGTTATTCGGAGTATCATTGCATAATCATAAATAACTCTTTTCATTCGTGTATAAAGGTTCACAAAGGGAATCATAATATATACAATTTTCTTATCTCATCTTATCATGTCTCTTTTTCTAATTGTGTTCAAGTAGAGAATGCTAACTGCAGTTATGCAGTTATGCAAGATGTTATCAAACGGTTTTAAACTCGACATATCAGTAAATCCATCCATCTTTTTTCTTGGGGACTTAATTTTCTATTGACCATTAATTTCTTAGATATGTGTATACATATTTAACTTGTGATTTAGGGTAAAGAGTTTCTTTTCAGTGAAATGAGTTTGCAAAATAATCTAGATATTGGGTGATTTAAATGATAAAAGATGGTTTTAAATTATTCTTTAGTGATGAATTCACCATGCTATGAATAAATCAAATTTTCTAAAGATGCATACATTTTGTCATTTTGATTTATAAAATGTTTATAAATTCAAAAGGTTTTAGATGATTTAACTCTTTCAGCGCAAATGGCAATAAGGAAGTTTTGTCTCACATGAAAACAGCATTGAGTTATCAAAATATTCCAAATCTCTTAAAACATGAACAATTGAGTCGCCCAATCTTAAACATGGACTAGTCCATCAGTTCTTTGGAAAGACCCCGCTGAATAAGTTAAAACGTACATTTATGGATAAATCTGTATTTATCCTGTCGTTTTATCATGTTAAAGGTTGAGTAGGAAAGTTTTAGTTGAATTGTGTAACCAAGGGAAAATGCATTTCGAAGTTTTACATTAGTGTGCGATCAGTGAAAATGATCTATGGCTAACGCTTTTGCCAAGCATATCAAACAGGTATACAAACCAAATCATAATATTATTGAAGGACATTCTGAAAAGCATATACATGTACTAGAAAGCCTTGATTTAGATCAACGTCAATCTACATCCCAAAACTCACAACCTAGTAATGGACAGCACTTTTGAAACAATAGAAATCACAAAGCAAATAAAAACCCTTAAGAAGGAAAAATCTGTAATGAAAAAAGTCCAGTAAAATCAGAAGCAAAATGGCCGAAAAAAAAGTCCTATGGGGTTGAGATTTAATATGCGAAAAATAGTAAGATTGTACTGAATTCTCGCTTTTTTATCTCTTATGATGTGTTCGAACGTGTAACCTATAACGCTTTAACACGTATTAGGAGCTCAATAATATATAGGTTACGAAATGAAAGGATTAAAATATTTTAAGCAGATTTGAGGAATGAGTGCGTCCCATATCTTAAAATGTTACGTTTTCGACTGATAATCAAAGGTGTTCTTTGTCTAAACAAAAAAACTTGTTCAAGATAGCACCTATTAGACTTTCAAAGATATTGCACTGTTGCAAATTATATTGAGCAATATTAGGAGCTCAATAAGATATAGGTTACAAAACAGGAAATAGGAAACAGCCAATTTGTTTTCGGGTGCTTATTATGATGCTAAATCATTGTTTATATTGGTCTTTTTCTGTACTTAATAAATACACTAAATGAAATTGAGAACCCTCAATATATATATCCCTTTAAACCTTCGTGTCGTTTACTAGAATTAAGTACAATAACTTAGTAACATCAAACAAATTTTCTGATAATTAACACAAACAAAGTGCTGGAAATTGAGTCTGTAGACTGTAAGAGGCGATTTTCAAAAAAAAAATCGAAGGAAGGGGAAACTCCTCCGGTAAACACCCCTTTCGCAGCCCCAATGTTCAGTACCTTCCTACGCGCCTGTTTGGCTAAACATCATTAAATTAAAAAGCATGGACAGAATTTTAGAATGTCTATTTGACTATCTATTAGTCATGATAAAGAGTGACTCTTATCATGACTTATACCCTGAGTCCAAGGACACATTACTGATAATTTCTAGAGAAAACCCCATGTGTTGTCTTTTCTTTTTTGTTTACCTGAGAGAGAGAGAGAGAGAGAGAGAGAGAGAGAGAGAGAGAGAGAGAGAGAGAGAGAGAGAGAGAGAGAGAGAGAGAGAGAGAGAGTGAGAAGGAGATTAAGAGAGGGAAATAG